>CM044014.1:37938047-38205547 GCA_024085815.1 Flaveria linearis
CGATACTTTATCATTTCTTTTCATTTCTCGTTATTTATTACTCTTCTTTATCCATCAATTCTCTGTCACAATCGGTGCCTAGGCTCGCCTAGGACTTTACGACATGCCTATTAAGGGCTTACAGTCGTACTCGATCGGGCCATGTCATGCCAATTCGGGGCTTACAGACCTGCCTGTTCGAGCATTACTTTATCCGGGTGAGGGCACAACAAATGCAACCCTCCTTTAGCCATTGCTTGCAAGTCTTTACTTTATCCCTTGCCTGCAAGACTTTACTTGCAAGACTTTACTTTATCCAGGTACACGTTATGGGCCACATAACCTTTCTTACGTTTCACTTTCTTATTTAGGTTATATATATATTTATATAACACAACACATCTCGAAGGCAATTCATCACTACAAGGTTTTATCTCGATAAGGAAAAACACACTATCAATTCATTATAACACCCCATTTCTCATATAAGATAGTATGTAAAGCTTTACTTTAAAGAACTGATCATAAAAAGTATGTATCTTAGTATGCATACCGCCCCAAAACATTTAAAGCATGTATGAAATAGGGGATCTAGAACTCACCTGAACTCGTCCAAGTAACTTAAATTTTAGTCACTTAAGCTATAGCCTGAATACTCTAGCTGCACGAAAGTTAATATGCAAAAACATCATTTTTCTCATAGTTTCGCCCATAGTTTCGCTACAGCGAAACTACTGTTTCGCTTGCAGTTTCGCTGGGCAGCACTTCTGCTAGTTTCGCTAGACAGATTCGCTGCCTTGAGCGCCCAACTTTCGTTGGAATTCCCTATTCTTGCGAAGTCTATAGGTCAGTCTAGGTCTTAGCGAGATTACCGGCGAAACTATAGTTTCGCCCCAGAGAAACTGTAGTTTCGCTGGAACTTCTCCTAGTCTCGCTGAACTAATGTGCAGTTTCGCTGGATGAATACTTAAATTCGCTGGATCGGGGCCCAGTTTCGCTGGATAAACAAAACTCAGATCCAGCCCGTTTTAACCCAAAATCTTAACTTTTTACGTCCAAATCCTTAGTTTACCTTCCATGAACTCAAATCTAAGCTTTTTACACGTTTTCATACGTAAAAATTCGACCTTTATGTGTTCTTTAAACTTTTCAAAACCCCAAAACCCTAGAATCCAGGTTTGATCTACAGAGGGCCTTAGAGGTCGATTCTTACCTTGTTTTGTTGCTCTTTCCTTGTGTTTTGATGCTCCAATCCACCAGAACTTCAATCCTTCCAACCTTCAAGCTCCAAATCTTGAATTTCTTCACTTTCTCTCTCTACTTTCTCTCTCTACGAATTTGGTGGCTAGGGTTGTAATGTGATGGAATGGGACTGATTATGCATGTTTAAGGGCTGATTAGGGCCTTTAAAACCCACCAAGTCTAGCCCATTAAGGCTAATTTGATCCATAGCCCACTAATTTACCCCTTTATTTCTTAAGTTAACCCTTAAAGCCCGTTATTATTAAATGGCTTGTTTCGGGAAATTTCGGGGCGTTACAAACGTTCCTTTAGGTAGTAGATGTCACTAAATCTATTTGCTATATCAGGGAACGTATTGCGAACAACAGCTCCAATAGGGTCATCGGAAACAGGAATTAAAAGGTCTTCTGTAATTAATCATGTGATTCATCCTCACCCTCCAAAGAAATGGTCGGAAGCTGTCCGGAGCTTATGTGTAGAAGCCAATTAGTAAACTCTTCTATATGTGTGCGATCATTCTCACTCGTACTTGGGTCATGCAAGCGCATGTTTGTTGTTAACGTAAACACCCTACATGAATCCCAAATGGTTGAGGACTTATTCCCAACTGAAGAAACAATCTCGCTTTGCGAACCATGAGGAGTAACAGGAAATATCTGCCTAAATCACCCCCTAGAACCACAACTTTACCACCGAAAACTCGATTTGCGGCATTAGGTATGTTGTGCTTACACACGTCTCTAAATGTGCGATCAACGGCCTCAAATGCATACCGATGTTGTAGAGGTGCCTCATCCCATATAATTAGTTCAGCAACATTAATCAGCTCCGCAAGATCTGAACCAACATCAATTGAACAACAGGAGTCTCTATCAATATCAATAGGAATACGAAACCGAGAATGAGCTGTACGACCACCGGGCAACAGTAAAGAAGCAATCCCTGATGATGCAACAGACAAAATGATTTTACCAGTAGAACGAATGTAGGAAATCAATGTTTTCCACAAGTATGTTTTTCCAGTCCCACCGCTACCAAAGACAAAGAAAACACCTCCAGATCTAGTAGCAACAGACCTAAGGACTTCATCAAACACCTTTTTTTGTTGTGAATTCAACCGACCATGTAACTCAATAAAGCGAGCTCTTTCTTCGTTGACATTGTACACACGCTCTGCGGCTATTAACCTATTCTGGGAATGGTTTGCCAAACACCGGTCTATTTGTGGCATGTTTGGAAAGTCTGCCAATGATCTATTATTGCTCGCTAAAATCTTTTCTAACTCGATCAAAGTGTAGTTTAAAATTTCTTCATCCGAGAAATTAACTTGATGATTATCCAACAAATCTTCGCTGATTATAAGCAACGTCTTCTGATAGGTACCGAAAACAATCAGAGAAAAGTTGTGCATAATCGGTAACTGTACAGAATAATAAAATCGTGAGAAATAGTTCACGAAGTTGATTCCCTAATTGCCAATGTGCCGCATCACGTATGGATTCAATCCATTCAGTGTCATCTCCTAATAGGTTAATGCTTTGCATGTAGACATATATGATGGGTGTTCGACTCCATCAACTGTTCGAATTTCTTTAAAAGATCGAGGCCCCCTTACAACATTTAGCAACATCCGCAAGTAGTACTTCTCACCCATTGATGGACTCACATAATAAATACGACCAATACTAAAGCCATTTTTACGTGGACACCACATCTTTTCTTTGTCATGCCATGTAAATTTGGTAGGGTACTCCACATACTTAAACAACGACCTTCGGGATACATCTGATTCGCTTTAAGCCACTCGGTGAACTTTGACATTGCGGCGGTAGTTCGTTGTGCAACTTCAGCAACGCTATCATCATCACGAAAGTAGATTCTGTTACATCCTTCTTCATGAAATGGCAGTCTTTCAACGGCAACCGATCGATATTGCATGTCAAATCCTAAGAGTTTCCAACATGCCTCTGATGCTGAAATGTACCGACAGTTAAGGTATTCCTCAATCTCATTTTCATGGTGTAGTAAAGATGCAAATGATGTTCTACTATTCTGTCCTTCCAAACGTACTGTCGCATGATCTGGACCTTTGTTGATATAACTAAACAGGTACTTAATCAACATCCCTTGATTACACCATTCTATATTAATGTGACAGCCATATTTGACAACTAAATCACGATTATGAGGAACAACAAAGCGATTGTCGACTTGTATTTCATGAGAACCCACCCTAACATGTCTTCCATTATTACATCTCCAATAACGGGGCCACCCATCAGCCCTAATGAACGTCTCCTCACAAAAATCCTTTGGGTAACCTTTAAGACAATTCCTGTTATACATACAAGGACTGCAAGGGTTAAGTTGACCACACGGTCCATGCATCATATGCATACGAACATTTGTATAACCAACAGGGTCATCTACTTCAGAAGGAAGCTCAGCTGAAATATACTTATCAATATTTTCTGTGCTGGAGATCTTATCATCAGGATGTAGAAATATCAAAGCATGACAGTGTGGAAGTCCACGTTTCTGAAACTCCATCGTGTAAATAACTGCGTAACAAAAACAGGTTCCATGTGAAACTCAAATAAGAAAGTATGTTATCATGAAATATTTTTAGCAAACAAAGGAAGTCAGCATACCCGCTTTTGGGCGACCAAAAAAGTTCCTTTTTCGTATATTTTTCATGACTTCATCGAGCTTAATTTTGAATACTCGCGCAATAATGTCAGGACGATCAGATGTTGGTTGTCCAGGTGTGTGTTCTTGAACATGGCGCACGATCTCGGCCATTTCGGGTTACATGTCATTATGACAAAAAGATCAGGACTTCCAGCCCAACGACATATAGCCATAGCATCTTGGTATTGTTGTATCATATATCGAGGTCCACCGGTGAATGATGCTGGTAGGATAACCCGACGACCAATGCACTCACCACTTGTGTCTCCTTCACAAATACGATCTTGAAGGCCATTATATAGATCAGACCGAATAGTACTTTGATTTCTCCTATACCAGTCTAACTCATGATCTAGAATTGCAGCATAGGCATCTACAACATATGTATGAAACAGACGACCAGCTTTATGTAGTGTTCTTACCTCGTTTCGCCTTACATGCAAGCGATAGCAATAGTACTCTCTCATGCTTATGTTTTTTCCTCCGACTTGTCGAGGGAACTCCTCTTAGAGGGATATTTAAATGGAACCCGTCCTCTCCATACGGGAATAGCAGAGGATATTGCAAATCCATGAAACTGGGGTGTAATTCTGATATACGCTTCACAACTCCACTACCACGTTCCTCAATAAGAACATCTCGGAAGTCTGTTTGATTACCATCAGAAGGTATCAAGGCTGCCACTTCAAAATCTGTCGGTAAAGAATATTGTCGACCATCATGATTGCGCGTGCCAATCAAGCGAAGCGTAACTGGTTGCATGGAAGCATCATTAAACCTCTCCCTTGCCATTCGAAAAGCTTGTACTAATGCATTACTACCATCAAGCATTGCGATCAAGTCACGCACAAGTGAACGAAGAGCGGCTTCATTGGCATCAGCTGGGACACAATTTCTCAAGGCATAAAAACGATTTTCAATCTTATTTGCTGTGTCGTAAATGTATAGTTGGGCAAATCTAGGTCGTCCATCACCATGTGTTGGAAGCAAAGAACCTATTCGATGATGGTTGTGTCCATTCAAGCGAAATGTATATGGCCCACGACCATCATTTAAATTTGTAGATATTCTTCCACCAGTGGACGTGAATGCAAACATTGCATTTAATACCTTGATATTGTCTCTAAAAAATTTCGACCGACGTTCACCATTATTATCTAATAGGCGGCATAGCAACTGGGGTGGTTGTCGAAGAAAAGGTAGGATGACCTTCCTATCCCCGCAACATATGGAGAATTTAGGATTGGAGGGCTGTAAAGTCTTGATAGTGCGTTCCGAATACCACACCAATGCTTCGCACTGCGTACAAACACGATCTGCATCCCCGCAATCCCAATACTCAACAGAGGGATCTATAAAGCAATGATTAAGCTATGAGCGATCAATGTGAGGCACGTATTGAATTTTAAATAATAGAGACAAAGGACAATGTTTGACATTTACGTTGCATGTTTTCATTGTGAGTACGGTGTGTGTCATGCGACATTACGTTCTCAGAATTTCTTGACCATCTGCATTGATCCAAAGATGATTGGGTTGAGGAATCTGGAACCCCATCATTATTTATGTTATGATAACGTCGTACGTTTGAATCATTTCCAACTGCACATGTATTAACAATGAATTTGAGAAGCTCATTTCTCCTAAACATGTATATGTTAAGAGCAAAGACACGAAGATTGGCAAATGGTATGCCAAAAGACGTTTAACTTTGCGCTCGTTCAGTACAAAGTAATATAGAAATCAAATCAAACCATGTCGTCGCCTTTGTGCATTGTAATGTGATCATTCAAAGCCACCGGTCGGTCTCGTAATCTAGGACGACCAATCCTAGTCCTAACTTGGCGTGATGCGACCGAGTCAAAAGTGGACGTTACATGAGAATTTGTTCTGATAGTACTTCAACATCAGCAGAGGGTGTTTGAATTTGATCTGAACTTTCCATTGTATCTGTTTGTACGCATAGAACAATTATGTCCATCTAATATAATTGCTTAGGAAAGGAGATGAATTTGTTATGAATCACAAGGAAAGCAAATCGTCGCTTTGCAATATTCATTTGTACCCTGTTTTTTATGATTTAGATAGAGATTGGTTTGTCTTATTTTTAATGTAGTTAATCAATTTTAAATTCACAAGTTAAATGTATGTGATAATTATTGTTTCAGTTTTCATGATACTATATGGTATTATGTGGGTAATGTATATAAGTTATAGATTTTGGTATGCAAATGCATATATATCTGATTCCCAATAAATTGCTTATAACGTAACTACACTAAAATGCTAATTATGTAGATTTTCTATAAGTACAAATAATTAAACCATTGGAATACATACATGTTATTTGTTACATGACCATTGTTAGATGTATGAAATGTTTTATTAGATTGAGTACAACTAAGAATGATGAGTATGGTAAGAGCTTATGTACCCAACGTTATGTTCTTGTAGGCGTGCAATATACAATAATGCTAAGTTAAACGTAATTATAATTTACATTGTTAGTAATATATGTTTGTCAACAGAATAAGTGGTTAACACATATAAAAGAAGGTCGCGGTACATGTAATTTCCATAAATGTATACGACACAAGATACGATTCGTACAGGTTTCTAATACATAAAGAAATCGTATGAAACATGAACAATATATAAAAACAAAGTAGCGACTTGTTAAATTTGAAAATTATGATACGGAACCCGATACGTACAAATAATGAAACAAAGTCATAGCTAAGAATGACTAATAGTTCTAATCTCTTTTGCCTCTGGCATGTCTGGTTCAAAGAAGATCCTACTAAACTCCGTAGACCTCAAAATATTCACTGAAAAACATAAAAATATATAATAGAAATTCGCCTTAGCATGTTAAATATAAAGAAGCAAAACATAATACATACATATAAAACTTATAACGTACTTGAAGGTAGATGAACCAACTTGACTCGAGATACATAGATGGTGGATTTTCTCGAAACGGCAATATAAGTCTTCACAACATTTACATGACGGTTGTCGTATAGAAACAATTGTATATTGTGACCACTGAGAAAAGGATATGTGACCGTACTTGTTAAAACGATTAATCTCTCTCTATATATATATGAAATCCACAAAAATATAACGCAGATGTAAATGGGGCTTACGTTGCATCCATCAAAAAAATCACAAACTTAAATGTGTACTTTATTCGTTCACCCATGATGATTCTGCCTACAACATCTACACGTTAAATACAGATCATTTATAGTGTAATGTTTATAGATCTTATATCGTTCTAAAAAACATATGAAATAGAAATTTGAAAAAGAACCATCTATATACTAGTGATAAGTTTTTGAGACCGCCTGTCATACGCCAAAGTTCTAATAGATGGCATAGATGGATAAAGGGTAAACCGTTTTGACATGTAGCTACCATATGCAGTCAACTTAGTGTCTTCACTTACAACAATCTTCAAACCCCCGCAAATTAATTTGTAATTTTCATACTTTGGGTACTCTTCATATCGAAATAAGTCAACTTGAAAATGAGTCAACAAAAAAAACACCACCAACCGAATTCAAATCATTATATCGTCGACTTAGATGTCCCGGAACGAAGGCCGCCATTGTTTGTCGCTAGAATTCAAAGCACATACGTCTAAATTTAACTCAAAAAATTGAAGAGAGCAAAAGATATTGAGACAATTGAGCTTACATTTTGATCAAGCAAAATCATGAGCAGGACGTTTTTAGTGGAGTCATACAGCATAAGAACAACCCGAACAGCCGTAAGATTATACCATACTCCACTATGTTTGAGCGAATAAAATGTGGCGACAGTTTGGTGATCATCCATGTTCTAGTAAATGTTGAATGTGATTATTATATAATTTTTTATGCAGTCATAGTGATTACAGATGTTAGATAAGTGCGATTTTTAAGAAATGCAAATAATACATATAAAATTAGTGTTTCGAAGGTAACCAAATTGTAAACCAACATAATTGAATAATAATATCTCACTGTGTAATTGATACAACATGGATAACAATAATGCTAAAGCAAGAAATATCAAATTTACTAATAATGTTAAGTGAAATTTTTATACTACAATAGAAGTCGTACCAATAAAAATAAAGATGTACTGAAAATATAAAAAAATAATAATAATATAAGAATATGAAAGGCAATTCCTATTATTATATATAATAATATATAAAGACCTGATGGCTAAGTATATATATTTTTCCACCACTTAAGTTGGTGATATCGAAATACAAAATATATAACGTATAAAAAGAAATTTATATACATTTTTGATTAATATATTTATGTTGTTTTTGTCTCTGTTAGAAGTCTAAGGTTGTCTAAATGTTTAACCGTAGATCAAAGCTCACATTGTACTTTTATATTGTCCTTGTTCACGTTGCTCAATTTAATTGTAAAAAATGTTTTTTTGTTTGAAAAAAAAAGACTAACATAAGTTAGATAAATCGGTGACGGGCTAGAATAAAAACAAACATGTATAGAACCAACAAAAAATAACTGTAACGAATGGGATACGTTAATAAAAGATTTTTATAAAATACAAGCCAAATGTAAATAACAACTATAGCAAATGTTATATCTTGAATAATAAACTGATTGTTTTTTAATTTTTTGTACTTATTCTCGCTTGATGTTATTCATTTAAATTAAATCGGATTTAGAAAAATCAAAATTTTAAAAAAATAAGCCAATTAAAGATGATCACAAATTAAAGATCACTACGACGATACATTGTTCATGTTGTTTTCCTATTTTATTTTATAAATAATACCATAAAATACAGAAACTATAAACATCTTAACGTTTGTCAAATGAAAATATTCAAACATCTTAACGATTGTCAATCTTAGTAGAAATTACAATAATTTTTCATATAATGTAGCATATTTATATGAGTAATACTATAAAATACAATAAAATACTAATAATGTGAAATGAAACTTAACAGTTACAGTAAATATATGAGTAATACTATAAAATACAATAAATTACAAATAATATCAAATAAAATTAAAGTTGACTACAAAGATTTATTTAAATGAACTTTCCATTGATAGTAATATATGTTTGCTTTCACTCTCCCCGTGTTCAAAGTTCTAGGGTTTTCACTGCGTTCACTCTCCCCGTGTTCAAAGTTCTAGGGTTTTCACTGCGTTCACTCTCCCCGTGTGATGATGACCGAACCAAGGGTTCTAGCGAGGTTTGATGAACCGATCAAGGCTTGCATGTATTAGATCTATGTAGATCGTTGATTCTCACCGACGCGGTGGATGTTTTTTGGGCTCAACATGGAGGCGTACGGAGTCACGGCGGTAGCCGGCCTTTCTGTCTTGGCGGATTCCGCTCTGGTAAGGGGTAGGAAGGCCTGCCGCCACCGGAGCTTTGGTCGCATGGTTGCCTTGGCGGCGGTGGTGCCTCGGCCCGACCTTTCGAGCTTTCGTGGTGTCTCTGCCCTCCACCCGCCACCGTGGTCATCGGCGGTGTCTCGGTCCGACCTTTTGACTTATGTACATGGTTAGGTACCTATTTCGCCATATCCCCCTTTTGAGATGAATATCTCATTGTGTTGGATTTGTGGTGACAGGGCCGCTTTGCCTCCTCTATGGGGTTGAGTTGGAGTGGATAGCCGTCTTCTACTGGTTAGGGGAGGCGACGATGGTGGTGAGACCACCATTGAAGCCCTTTGATGTTATGCCTCTCTGGTACCTAATTAGGGTAACCAATGTGCTCTGTTTTGGCATTTAAATGTTGTTGTTAATGATTGCGTGATGGGTTTGCCTGATGGGTTTGCCTGATGGGCTCGCGATGTGGTCGACTGGATATGGCATGGCCGGTTTCCTCCAATGTTCCAGAATTCGTTTTTCATTGAGGTTACCGGCTGCCTTCTGGGTTAGTATATGTCGATGATGATGAATATTAACTCATCTGAGACTTTGTGGTTGGGTATGTTGGTGTTTCGGTGTTTGGTTAAAGTGAATTTCCAGGGCTATGATGACATACCGGAGTGGTGTCGGTTGCTTTGGCATGGCTATCGTTTACGGGTAGCAACCGTAACCGACCGTCGGTTCTGAGCCAAACCTTGAATGGGGACTTATTTGGGATGAAGCAACCAATTTGATGTACGTTTTCATCATTTCCTATAATCTTACATTTTGCAGGATCGGATTTCGGGTGGTTTTTCTCTCAACTCACTGTGAATCAACACTCGGCAAGCAGTCTATGAAGAGTTGATCACAATATAACAAGTAACAAGCAGTAAGAAAATTTAACAGCAGGTAAATTTTCAAGGTACTTTTATATATTGCTTCTCAACTCGAAGGATTACAAGACACTTGGACTCAAATCGCTTTTTTTGAAGAGTTACAGGGAGAAGATATATATAATACTACCTACAGCCGGATATACTTTGATACCAGCTGGACACCTCTAACCTTACATCTATACTACAAGACTCTAGGTGAGGTCTTTCAGACATTGTGCCTGAGAGTGGTAGTCAGGACATGTCCCTGACTTACCTTTTGTCACCAACTAAAGTTGGTAACATGTACTATCATAAAAAGGTGAACAGTAGAATAAAGTATGGTCAACAACATGGCTCTTTAGGAAGATGCCATGCTGTATCAGAGGTCTGCAGCGGACTGTCAGGGACCATACTTTTATCTGCTGGACATAGTAATGTCTTCCGAAGGATAAAGTGCTTCGGAAGAATAACTTCTTCCGAAGGCACTTATACTTCGGAAGACTGCTTCTTCCGAAGCTTGGAGTCTTCTTTGTCTTCGGAAGCAGACTTTGTCTTCAGCTCTTTCATCAGACTTTGTCTTCGGAAGCTTTTAGACTTTGTCTTCAGCTCTTTCATCAGACTTTGTCTTCGGAAGCTTTCAGACTTTGTCTTCAGCTCTTTCATCAGACTTTGTCTTCGGAAGCTTTCAGACTTTGTCTTCAGCTCTTTCATCAGACTTTGTCTTCGGAAGCTTTCAGACTTTGTCTTCAGCTCTTTCATCAGACTTTGTCTTCGGAAGATATCTTCAGCTGTTGGCTTCAGTTGTTGTCTTCAGTAGTTGACTTCAGCTTTGCCTTCGGAAGATGTCTTCAGCTGTTGTTCCTTAGACTCTCGGAAGATCTCTGGCTTGGCTTCGGAAGCCCTTTAATGTAGTACCAAAAGTGACTATGAAGTGAATTTGGTTGCACCAGCCTTATCATGATCCAAAAACTCCCCCTAGGCTGATGCTACCAAAACTTCACTTCTCTCTTCTTCTCAAAGCTCTCAGCACCAAGGAAAGCAGGTGTTTATCAGTATCTTCATTCTTTCCTGCTGTGATGCTGAGAATCTTGTACAAATCTTTGGTGGACAGAACCTCTACTCTGTCACCTTGGATTATGTGTACCCTCTGTTGTGGCCCTCTGAAAAGAGTTAGTTGATGGGAAGTATAGTCATATTCCCATCGAACTGTTGGTTCCAATTCAAGACCTTCCACCATCTGTAGAAAGGCTGTGCCTTTGGTGGTTGATCTTTCCTTGTCTTCCACTCTTTTCAGCTTCAACTCTTCTTCAATCTTGGCTCTTCTACTTCGTTCAGCCAAGTGGAGACCGCTGATGTGGTTTTCTGATGTGTTGCAGCAGTCTCAAAGTTGGAGGGATTGGAGAATGGCTTCTCTGCAAGCTCAGCAAGATCAAATCTGCTGAGATGCAGTAGAGAAGTAGCATTAAGCCTGTTGGTTTCACCATTCTCCCTTTCCACAACAAAGTTGTGAGAAGGTTCATCGAACCTCCACTGGATTATTGCATTTCAAGGTCCAGGAGATTGACCAGAAATCCTGTCCTCTTTCCTGGTATCCAGCAGAGTCACCAGTCTTCTTCTTAGTCTCTTCTCCTCAGCATTGAGGGTATCGGAGTTGAGACCAAGAAGTCTTGCAGCCTGGCCCAAGGTGTCTCTAGGCAATTCAAGAAATTTGCCTAGGGTGAGGGAGTTTGAAGAGTCATCAACATAGGTGATGTTGATAAGCTCTCCCTCACAGGAGATACTGCTCAAGGTAGTGCAGTTAATAAGCCTCGTCTTGAACTCCTTTATTTCCTCAAAGGAGAGATGTTTAGGAGGCTGAGGGGATGGTCTTGGTTGTTGTGGGTAGGCTTAGGTTTAGTGGTTTGGGTTGAGTCTTGGGTTTTAGGATGGGTAGTTTGGGTGGTTGAGGTGATGTGGTAGGTTTGGGTAGAGTTGTGGGTTGAGGGGTGAAGGTTTCATCAGTGGGTTCGGGTTTAATGGGAAAAGGGGTTGGTTCTGGTGTGGGTTGTGGCTGTGGTTGAGTGGCTGGGTTGAGACCGTTCCCTTTACCCTCCTATACATCTCCCTTCTCTTCCCCAAACGGATGTCAGCCTTTATTTCACTGACTATCCGCTAGAGTGTCCTTTCGGACATAGGCCCCACCTGCCTACCAGAGAAGCCATGAGCCCGGAGGTAGTCCTTCATCCAGGCTTTGTCAGTTGACTTCTTGGCAGCAGTGACCTCCTTCTCTTCCTCCCTCTTCCTCTTCACCTTCAACTTCTCCCTAGCAGCCTTCTTCCTTTCCTTCTCCATTTGATCCTGCTCCTTGTTGTGGAGCAGCAGTATCATATCATCATCATGTGGAGACAGTTCAGGAAGACTGAAGCCTCTGAGAGTAGGAATTTGATCCTCTCCTCTCTCAGCTTCAGGGTTGCCTCCCTCTGCTCTTCTTCTGCCTTCTCCAAGGCCAACCTGGCTTCCTTTCTTGTTGTAGCCTGGTTGACCTCTCCAAGTCACCAACTCCTCTAGTGGTAGCAGGAGTATTTCCTCATTGATAGCTCCAAGCTGATGAGCTGGTCAATGAGTGATGTTCTTCTCTTTAGGTTGATTTCTTCCTGATTGGCTGCAGCTGCCTTAGAACTAGAAGCTAACAGCTTCTCAGTAGGAAACCGACCTTTCTTTTTGGCCTTCTCAATCTTCTCCTCCTCCTGAAGCTCTTCCGCGGTCAACTTTCTTTTGCCTTTGTCTTTGATTGTGCTTGACTGTGGTGGTTCTTGGATGGAGGGTTGTGATTGAGAGAGAAGTTCAGCTGGTGCTTGGGTTGGAGGTATTTCAGAAATGTCCTCCCTGCTCACCTCAGATGCAATTTCAGCAATGACATCTGTGATGGTCAGTTCCTCGGACATCTGAAATAAGCCTTCCGCAGCTTCTATTTCGGCCTCGGAAGACTTGTCTTGTTCTTCCGAGGCTTCCATGTAAACTTCGGAAGCCTCAGCTAGAGCTTCGGAAGATGAGACTGCTGCAGATTCTGTCCCATCTGTTTTAGTTGCTGGGCCATCAGTCCCCATTTCCCCTTCGAAGCTAATCTCAGGTTCCATGAAGACCTTAGGTTGACCAACTTCCTCCACAGTGGTAGAAGGTGCAGTCAGTCTTTGAAGCTCCTCAGCCCCAAAGTATGCAAGTGTGGTGTCGGGGCTGGGCTGTTCTAGGGATGATCTCAATACAAACTTTGTGAAAAGTCTGTAGAGATCTTGAAGCATCCTTGAGTCAATCTCCAGAAAGGATTGAGATGACTCAGGTGGTGTAATGATTTGTTGGGTGGAAATGAGTTGGGTCTGTGGTTCCATAGGTGTTTGTCTCTGAACTTTCTCCCCCTTTTTGGTAGCATCATCTTGAGAGCTAGATGAGCTAGAGGAAGAAGTCATTGAGACCTGGATTGGTACATGCCTAACAGACCTCTCCGTCTGTTTCTCAGCTAGTTTAGCTTTAAGAGAGTTAATCTCAAGTTACTGAGTGGCAGTCCTTGATTCTAAGATCTTCACCTGTGATTCCAGGTTGGAGACCTTAGAAAGCAAGTACTGAAGTGTTAGTTGCATACTTCCCTCATCTTCATAGGAAGAATCACGGGGAGATGAGATAACATACCTAGTATGCTCACTCTCACCACCAGATGTGGTTTCTTGGCACCCTGGTTTCCTTTGCTCAGAGTCATCTCTTTCAGAGATGTCAATGGGCAAAGTTGCCGTAGACTCAGTCCTAATTATGTTACCACTGTCCTGAGAGCTCAATGAGAGATTCTGAGTAGTGGTAGCTGAGTCTACATGAGTCCCCTCCACATCAGTGGGACTCACCTCAGTAGCAGGCTTCTGATGGGGGCTAGAGACAAGGGATCCCTCTTGGCTCTGTTGATCTCTCAGTGGATGTTGTAGATCAACTTCATGGCAATGGAGAGATGTAATCTCTTCATCAGTTCGGAGTAAAAGGTCAGTGAAAGAGAGGGTGGTTAGTCCTACTGACCCGGGACCTTGATCAATGTCTACAGGCATTGAGCCTATGGTGGGGCTGTCCCTAGAAGGCTGCACAGGGGAGTGTAGAGACTCACCCTGTGGGCTAAATGCTTGGGGTTCGGGCTCAGGGGTTTGAGACTGAGGAGACTCAAAACCCACATTGAGGTCAATTGTGAAGGATGGTGTGACCTCGGACTGAGTGGGAGCCCATGATTCCACTCTAGTCCTTTGGGTGTGAACAGAAGGAGCTTGTTCAATCAGAGTAGATTGAACAAGGGTTCGTTTGGGACGTCTCTGATATGTGGCTTTGATTGGTAAAGAAGGTTTTGGTATTGTGGCGGATGTTGCTGGTGTGGGTTCATCACCTGTGGGGAGAACAGGGATGTCACCAGGAGCTATGCGCTCAGTCATCTCTGGAGGTAATGGAGTGTACCGTCCAGTGAAGTTGGTGGACATCTTCTTCAGTGTCTTGAAGATGGTAGGCCTCATGTGTGGAACAGGAAGAGCAGCTGCGCAGACAAGCTTGCTTGGTTCCATCTCACAGTTGATTATGTGTTGAAGAAATCGGGGATACATGAAGAATGTATCCCTGCTGAGATTGGCGATTAGGTTGTTCAACACGAATCGTGAGTAGTTGAATCTGAGGCCTCTCACCAACCCATGAACTAGGCATCCTAGTTCATATGGGATTTGATCCCAACCTCCTGATTTGTTGGAGAGGCAGTGCAAAACAATGTGCAGCAGGAACTTCCAATGGTAAGAGAAGTTGAACTTGTATACGGTGGACCTGCTGACATCGCCTCCATATCCCATGAGGATATATGTGCCTTCCAAGTCTTCCTTGGGGAACTCAGTAGGAGCCCCAACATCGTGAAGCTCGAGATGCTCCCTGATGATCTGTTCATTGATGACCAACTCTTGGCCACAAACTCTGGTTCTCAGGACTCGAACCCCATTCAGCACTGTAGTTTCTCCGTTGCTCCAAAATTCTGACATATGGTTGGAGTATACGGTGGGTTAACTGTGAGTGCAGTGAGGTAGGTGGATTCGGTGAGAAAGGTGATGATTTGGGTGAAGTCAGCATCCCTTGACGAGTCAAGTAATGCGACTTGGTTGTGCTGAGGGTTTAGCGCCATTGGAGAAAAGGTAAGCTTGAAATTTTGAGTGAAATTTATGGTTTGACAGTGAAGGGAACAGTTAGGGCTGTAAAGTGGTAAAAGAAGATGAAATTGATAAGTCAAGATTATTTAAAAGGGGTGAATGGTGGTATGGTGGTGGTAATAGGGTAACTGTTTTGGGGTTACTGTGGGTGGTATGGTGGTTTACGGCGTAGAAATGATGATGGCGGCAAGGATAATTTTAAATAATCTGACATTATCAACAAATCTTTACTTTTTACAGAGTGGGGCCCAAAAGATATCCGTTACATATAAAAATCTTTACTTCCGAGGGTAAAAATTTCCGAAGGTAATTTTCTTTCTAAGGCAATTTATCTTCCGAAGCTTGGTATTGTTTCCGAAGGTAAAATTGTCCTTTGAAGGCACTTTATCTTCCGAAGCCAGGCATTGCTTCCGAAGGTAAAGTTGTCTTTCGAATGGAGAGTTGTATAAGTTTCGGAAGTAGATCTGATATAGAATCAATCGCTTCTTCCGAGACCAAAAACTCTTCGAGAAGAAAATTTTGAATGAGGAATTTTGGCTTCGGAAGATATTCAAGAATATCTTCCGAGAGTTAATTCCTCTTCGGAAGGAAGTTATACTTGGAATAATTTAAAGATCTTTTGCAACAGGGCTTAAATTGTATTGACACAAGACATTACTCATTTAAAAAGGTCTTCAAAAGAGGTAGTTATTCAATGTTTATCATCCCAATTGCTGATATGAGATACTTAAACCTTTGTTCATCAAATGCCTTTGTGAACAAATCAGCATATTGTTCATTTGAATCAACTTTGATTAACTTTATCAGCTGTTTCTCATGAATATCTCTAATGAAATGATACCTGATATCAATGTGCTTTGTCTTGGAGTGCTTCACGGATTTTCAGTAATGGAGATAGCACTGTTGTTGTCAATATGGATAGGAGTAGTCATGAAGTTGAACCCATAGTCTAACATCTGATTTTGAATCCATAGCAGTTGAGCACAGCAGCTAGCAGCAGCAATGTATTCAGCTTCAGCAGTTGATGTAGAGACACAGGATTGTTTCTTGCATTGCCATGAGATAATCCTTCCACCAAGAAATTGACATCGTCCTGATGTTGATTTCGTGTCAATGTTGCAGCCACCATAGTCACTGTCAGAGTATCCATAGAGATTGAAATCACTATTTCTTGGATACCAGAGACCTAGTTTAGGTGCTCCTTTGAGGTATCTGAGGATTCTCTTTGCAGCAGCTAGGTGAGACACCTTTGGAGCAGCCTGATATCTTGCACAAATGCATGTGGCAACATGATATCTGGTCTACTTGCAGTGAGATACATCAGAGAACCAATAATTGCTCTATACTGATGTTGATCAGTATCCTCCCCCTCAAGGTCAGGGCAAAGATTATGGTTTCTGGGTATTGGTGTCTTGGCTGGTTTACAGTCCTTCATTTCAAATCTTTCTAAGATGTCTGAGACATACTTAGATTGACTTATGAAGAACCTTCCTTCATCTGTTTCACCTGGATTCTAAGGAAAAAGTCCATTTTTCCCATGAAACTCATCTCAAACTTCTGCTTCATAATGCTTTCAAAGTCCTTGCACATTTGGTCGTTTGAAGAACCAAATATGATGTCATCAACATAGACTTGTACAAGCAAAATGTCTTTTCCACTCTTTCTGATGAAAAGAGTCTTGTCAATGGTACCTCTAGTGTATCCATTCTTCAGGAGAAACTGAGACAAGGTCTCATACCACAGCCTAGGTGCTTGGTGCAGCCCATATAGAGCTTTATCCAGCTTGCACACATAGTTGGGTGCTGTGGGTCTTCAAATCCTGGAGGTTGACACACATAGATTTCCCTATCTATATCCCCATATAGAAAAGCACACTTGACATCAAGTTGGTAGACTGTGAAGTTCTTGGATGCAGCATAAGCAAGGAAGATCCTAACTGCCTCAAGTCTTGCAACAGGTGCAAAGACATCAGTATAATCAATTCCTTCCTCCTGGGTGTACCCTTGAACTACTAGTCTTGCCTTGTTCTTGATAATCAAGCCTCTATCATCTTTCTTGTTCCTGAATACCCATTTAGTGCCTATGGGTACTTGACCAGATGGTAGTGGGCATAGATTCCAGACCTTTTGTCTTCTGAATTAAAGCAGCTCCTCCTGCATCGATTCAACCCAACTACTATCCTTTAAGGCATCTTCTACCTTCTTTGGTTCCATCTGAGACAGGAAGCATGAGTACAAGCAGACATTCCCATGATGAGTTTGTCCTCTTGTTCTCACACCTTCAGAGACATTCCCTATGATGTTCTCAGTTGGATGAGTGTTGTGAATCCTAAGACGAGGAATCACTTCCAATTGCAGAGATAAGTCTAGGTTAGACATATTCTGATCAGGAATTGGATCACTCTGTCCAACTGCTGTTTCAGAGTCATTCAATGAGGACTGATTGAATGATTGAGAAACATCATCAATGGTTGGTTGTGAAGTGGTATTAACAGTTGCCTGTTCCTTCAGAATACCACTTCCCTCACCTGGTGTTGTAGTGGATCACCTGAACTTTAAGGTTGATCAAGTGATTCACTTGTTGAAGCTTCACTATTTCTGGAGATAGTTACACTGTCAGATCTGTGAATAGTTGAAGCTTGTTGCCCTTCAGCTCTTGGAGAATTTGGAATAGGTCTGGGAAGCTCATATAGTTGACCTGCATCAGCATCAGCATCACTTTGAGCACCTGTTCCAGCTGAAACATTCTCACAAGATGGTTTAGAATAGTTTGGAAACAATTCTAAATCAAAGATATACTCAGGTCCATTCCCCCTAACACAAGGAGTGTGCTCATTAACAACTATGTTGGATGACTCCTCAAATTGTTGATTCTTAATATTGTATACTCTATAAGCTTTGGAGCTAGAAGAGTATCCAATAAAGATAGCATCATCCGACTTCTCAGCAAACTTTGCCAAGTTGTCCTTTGTGTTAAGTATGGTACACCTGCAGCCAAAGGACCTTAGAAAGCCAATGAACGGTGGCCTCTTGTTCCATAACTCATAAGGGGTTTTTCCATGGGGCTTAACTACAAGAACCCTGTTCTGCACATAGCATGCAGTGCTGACTGCCTCTGCCCAGAATGTTAGAGGCAGCTTTGAATCAGCTAACATGGTCCGAGCAGCCTCAATAAGTGTCCTGTTCCTCCTCTCAGCAACACCGTTTTGTTGAGGAGTTCTGGGAGCACTATATTGTCTGGCAATCCCTTTTGAGTCACAGAATGAGTCAAGAACAAAGTTCTTAACTCAGTCCCTTGATCACTTCTAATAATCTTAACCTTGTGATCAATTTGATTTTCTATTTTAAGAATAAAAGATTTTAAAGTTTCAGCAGTTTCATCTTTACTTCTTAAAAAGAATACCCATGTAAATCTTGTAAAATCATCAACGATCACAAGGCAGTATGATTTCCTTCCAATGCTCATTATACTTGTGGGACCAAAAAGATCCATGTGCAATAAGTGTAATGGAGTAGTGATAGAGTTAACACATTTGGATTTATGAGATGATCTGTGTTGTTTCCCTTTCAGGCATGCAACACAGTTATCTTTGCAGAAAAATTCCTTTTTAGGCAAACCATGTACCAAGTTATTTTTAGCCAATTTATTCATTGTTTTAAAATTCACATGACACATGCGTTTATGCCATAGTGTTGACTCATCACTATGAGCTTTGGAAAGAAAGCATGATACTTCACCCATAAGAGAAGCATTGTTCATATCCAGCTTGTACATATCCCCTTTCCTGGGAGATCTGAGAAGCACCAATTCCGGAGGAATTGTCATCCCTGGTTTGAGGATAATGCACTCATGTTCTGTGAAAAGCATCTGATGCTTCTGATCACAGAATTGAGAAACACTTAACAGATTGTGTTCAAGCTGTTTGACAAAGTGAACTTTGTCAATGTTTATTCTGCCATTGGATATACTTCCTCTGCCAGAAATATATCCTCCGGCCTCACCTCCAAATTGGACAGGCCCTCCATCAAAGTTCTGGAATTGTTGAAGGAGAGATCTGTCCCTGTCATGTGCCTGGAGCATCCACTATCTACAATCCAGATATTGTTGTTCTTGTCAAATGGATGTCCCTGCATATAAGATGAGATGGTTAGTTTTGTTTGGAAGCCCAAGCCTTGCAGGTCTCGGCTCTTCCAAAGATATTGACATAATTGAACCAAAAGATATGCAATGGGGTTCAATAGAGGTCATTGTTGAAGAAGAGGTTTGGGCTGCAGCATCTTCCTTGATCTTCCAATCCATCCTTTGGTTGATCTTTGAGGATGAGCTTGTTGAAGCTTTTGCAGCATGGTCTTCTTCCGAAGCTTCTCTCTTTTCGGAAGAAGCCTTCACCACCTTTTCTTCCGAAGTAGTCTTCTTCTGAGATGGTTTCAAGGGAGCCTTCTTGTTCTTCCGAACCTTAGAAGGTTTGGCTTCCGAAGCCATTTTCCCTTCGGAAGAAGCAGTTTCTTCCGAAAGCAACTTGGCTTCCGAGACCAACTTTCCCTTTTTCATCATTTGGACCTTGTGAAGTGGTCCAACTGAGAAACCTTCTCTGACTACTTTTTTCTAACATTATTTGCATAATGTGTGCTTGCTGGATTGTAGTAACAATCTTTAGCCATGTGGTTGTGCAGACCACACATTATGCATGCAATGTTAGTCTTCTGGGAACTTGCAGGTTGCTGTTTCTTGGGTTTCTTCTCTTCATCAGCAACTTTCCCTTTCGACTTCTGATCCTTCAGTAGGACAGGAGTGCTGGTACTACACTCCTTTCCTGAATCAGGAGTACCTACCACTTGAAACCCGGCAGAAATGAAGACACCCTTTTGCTTAGGGTCAAACTTAAGCTTGGACTCTGCAACCTTCTTAGCAGTCCTTCTAGCAGCTTTAGCTCTGCTTCTTCTTGCCTTGGTGGTCAGGATTTGGTCATCACAGGTGGAGATGGGTGTATCCTCCTGTTTCTCCCCTGTGGAGGCCACTATTTTCACTTCATCCTCTAGTTCCAATGGAGAAGGGTCAGCAGTTGGAACCTCTTGCTCTTCAGTACCACATCTAGGTAGTCTAATCGACTCATAAGAGTGTGGTGGAGCTATTTCACTGGTTCCCAACCCTTCTTTGTTTTTATAAAACATTTTGGAATGAGAGGTTGATGCAAGAATAGTTTGGAAGCTTTGCTCAGCAATAGCTTGCTTCCTGGCCTGAGCCTCAGCTGTGACTAACTGGGCTTGAACTTCAGATAGTTTGGAGATCAGATCTTTGATTTGAGTCTTGTAGTTAGTCTTTTCATGTTTCAAAAGAGACACAGTTTTCTCTAACTCATCAATTTTCCTTTGATAGTCAGATTCAGCTCTTTTAAAGTCAGATTTTAGCACATTTAAAGACTCAACCTCAGATCTGATTTCCGAAATGTAATCCTTATACAATTTAACTTTAGCAATACAGGCAGCAGTACAAAGATGTTCATATACCTGATCATCATCTGTTCCGGCCATGAGTGCTTGAGCGGGAGTCACATCCTGTACCATGAAGCTCCAGTCAACTTCCTGAGCAACAGCAGCTGTTTCAGTTGACTTTTCTTCATGCTTGGGAGCAGTGGGATGTGTGGAGGCCTGTGGGGTTCCCGGGTTGTTCTTGGGAGCCTTGCATTCCCTAGCAAAGTGACCAAGTTGTTGCAGTTGTAGCACCTTGCTTTGCTCTTATCAAACCCAAACTTGCTGTTGACTGGGTTTTGAGGGAATTGCCTTCCAGTTCTCTTGAAGAACTTCTTCGCTCTGTAAGTTAAAAGAGCCATCTGCTGGACAATGTCCATGTACTCCACATCATCTGGATTGAAGCACTCAAGATCATCAAAGCAGTATTGAAAATCACCAGAGTGTCCACTTCCAGAGACAAAGGCACAACTATCCTGAAAGGAGTTGTGTTGAACCTTTTGAGACTTTGGAGTCTCAGGTAGAGTGATGAAGGGTCCAGTATGTGAGTTGTCAGGGTAGCATAGCAACTGATGTTGTGGTTCCATGCTTTCCCTTTCAACCACATGAAGGGCTGAACTCTGTTGGTTATTGGAGTGGTCAGAGGAGTTCTGCATGTTCATCTCCATCTGAAATGCACTTAGGATACCATACAACTCTGTGAGAGAAAGAGTCTTAAGGTCCGAAGTTCTCTTGATGACAACACAGTAGTGAGTCCATAGTTTAGGAAGAGAGGACATGAACTTCCTAACTATGTCTCTGTTCTCAAGAGCTACTCCAATATCCGCCAGAGTATCTACTAGCTCAACATACCTGAGGTATTGTTGAGTCAACGTCTCACCAGCCTTGAAAGTAAAGTTCTCAAACTGCTGCTTCAAGAGGTCTTTCTTGTTCTCTTGAGTTTCCTTGGATCCCTCATACATCAGCTTCAAAGCTTCCCATAAATCTTTAGCAGTCTTTCACTTCTTGAAGCGTCTGTAGACGGAGTTGGGGAGAGCAGTTTGGAGACAAGTCATAGCCCTTTGATCCAGCTCTATTCTCTTCCTATCTTCCTCTGAGTAATCATCAACATCTTTTGGAATGATGCGATTACCAGTGGCAGATGTAGTGCTTGGTATGAAAGGACCATTGACAATGGAGTCCCACATCCTTGAGTCTTGACACTTGATGAAGCCTTCCATCCTGATACACCATGTGTCAAAGTCTTCAGGGGTGATCATAGGGGACTTGGTCAAGGTACCAGTTTCCATATCAGCCTTGGAGAGAGCAGCCATTTGAGTGAGTGGATTGTGGTGAGGAGAAAAAAACAGGTTGATTAGGATGGTAAGATCTCACAATCAAGAGCCTGGAGCTCTGATACCAATTGCAGGATCGGATTTCGGGTGGTTTTTCTCTCAACTCACTGTGAATCAACACTCGGCAAGCAGTCTATGAAGAGTTGATCACAATATAACAAGTAACAAGCAGTAAGAAAATTTAACAGCAGGTAAATTTTCAAGGTACTTTTATATATTGCTTCTCAACTCAAAGGATTACAAGACACTTGGACTCAAATCGCTTTTTTTGAAGAGTTACAGGGAGAAGATATATATAATACTACCTACAGCCGGATATACTTTGATACCAGCTGGACACCTCTAACCTTACATCTATACTACAAGACTCTAGGTGAGGTCTTTCAGACATTGTGCCTGAGAGTTGGTAGTCAGGACATGTCCCTGACTTACCTTTTGTCACCAACTAAAGTTGGTAACATGTACTATCATAAAAAGGTGAACAGTAGAATAAAGTATGGTCAACAACATGGCTCTTTAGGAAGATGCCATGCTGTATCAGAGGTCTGCAGCGGACTGTCAGGGACCATACTTTTATCTGCTGGACATAGTAATGTCTTCCGAAGGATAAAGTGCTTCGGAAGAATAACTTCTTCCGAAGGCACTTATACTTCGGAAGACTGCTTCTTCCGAAGCTTGGAGTCTTCTTTGTCTTCGGAAGCAGACTTTGTCTTCAGCTCTTTCATCAGACTTTTTCTTCGGAAGCTTTCAGACTTTGTCTTCAGCTCTTTCATCAGACTTTGTCTTCGGAAGCTTTCAGACTTTGTCTTCAGCTCTTTCATCAGACTTTTTCTTCGGAAGCTTTCAGACTTTGTCTTCATCTCTTTCATCAGACTTTGTCTTCGGAAGCTTTCAGACTTTCTCTTCAGCTCTTTCATCAGACTTTGTCTTCGGAAGATATCTTCAGCTGTTGGCTTCAGTTGTTGTCTTCAGTAGTTGACTTCAGCTTTTGCCTTCGAAAGATGTCTTCAGCTGTTGTTCCTTAGACTCTCGGAAGATATCTGGCTTGGCTTCGGAAGCCCTTTAATGTAGTACCAAAAGTGACTATGAAGTGAATTTGGTTGCACCAGCCTTATCATGATCCAACACATTTATAGTTGATTTACTTTCGTATATAGATGTGGTGCAGCCTTTTCTAACTCTCCTGTTTCTCATTGCTGAGTTACCTGATTCTTCCATAAAGGAAGTTATTAAGAAGGTTCTCTATGAAATGGGATCGTCAAAGGACACTTACATTAAGGTATATTGAATTGACATATAGAAATTGTCAACTTACGATCTTATTAAGGTTTCATTGTTTATTTATTCAACATCATAAGGTGGAGTGGATAGCCGTCTTCTACTGGTTAGGGGAGGCGATGATGGTGGTGAGGCCACCATTGAAGCCCTTCGATGTTATGCCTCTCTAGTACCTAATTAGGGTTTACCAATGTGCTCTGTGTTGGCATTTAAATGTTGTTGATGATTGCGTGATGGGTTGAACCTGTTAGGCCCGCGATGTGGTCGACCGGATATGGCATGGCTGGTTTCCTCCAATGTTCCAGAATTCGTTTTTCATTGAGGTTATCGGCTGCCTTTTGGGTTAGTATATGTCGATGATGATGAATATTAACTCATCTGAGACTTTTGTGGTTGGGTATGTTGGTGTTTCGGTGTTTGGTTAAAGTGAATTTCAAAGGCTATGATGACATACCGGAGTGGTGTCGGTTGCTTTGGCATGGCTATCGTTTACGGGTAGCAGCCGCAACCGACCGTCGGTTCTGAGCCAAAGCGTGAATGGCGGCTTATTTGGGACGAAGTAACCAATTTGATGTATGTTTTCATCATTTCCTATAATCTTACATTTATAGTTGATTTACTTTTGTAACAAAGATGTGGTGCAGCTTTTTCTAACTCTCCTGTTTCTCATTGCTGAGTTACCTGATTCTTCCATGAAGGAAGTTATTAAGAAGGTTCTCTCTGAAATGGGATTGTCAAAGGACACTTACATTAAGGTATATTGAATTGACATATAGAAATTGTCAACTTACGATCTTATTAAGGTTTCATTGTTTATTTATTCAGCATCATATAGTTTTTCTCCTCTCTAATGTTGTCTCAAGCTTGAATGGTGGCTTATTTGGGACGAAGCAACCAATTTGATGTATGTTTTCATCATTTCCTATAATCTTACATTTATAGTTGATTTACTTTCGTAACATAGATGTGGTGCAGCCTTTTCTAACTCTTCTGTTTAGGGTTTTCAGTTGCTCACACTTAGACCGATTTTAGGGTCTATGTTTGTGGATTATGCAAGACAAAGCAAACATTTTGAATGATGTTAGTTTCCTTGAAGTGGCCAAAGACAGTTATTTGGAACATTTGATGTTACAATTAAGGTACAAATTGTTCCGTGTCTCATTGATAGAGTTGATATAATAATTTTAGAATGATGAAGCCTTACCACATGAAAATTATCAAAGTTTATCTACTTTTCTTACAATGTGAAATAGATTGAATGCATTTATAACACCCTAGGTGCATACACAACATCATATGGTTGGAATTTGGGTTGAAATTAATTTTTATTGATCATATTCATCAAGAATTAGTTTAGTTATCATTTATAATAAGTAAATTTGTTTTGTTTGATTCGGGTTGGAATTTATATGTAGTGATGATTATCAAGACTAAAGATAAAAATTGGTATCCAATTATATTGACAGGATTAAGTGCACACATGAAGGAGGAATGCAGTTCGTCATTGATGGAGATTCATAACAATGCTTATTACCATTGTTGCTGATGTAGGAGATATTTGCGTTATAACTGGTAAGTTGTATCTATACGTATATATTTGTTGTTGTATATGATTTTTGTGATTTAAACATATGGTTTTATTATAAATTGGAAGAATTTGCAAATCTAGATCTATTTATCTAGAATATATACTATAGTAAAGAGGGATGTCGGCGACTTGGCATGATTTTGATTTTAATTTTGGATCAAAATCAAATAAGAAAAGTTTTGGAGCCAGTATACTTTATTTAGGGATTAAATCGTTTCATTTTCAAACAATCTGAGGGTTCCGTTTAAGAGATTTCATGCATCATTTTTATTATTTTATGAGGATCTATCTACTTCCTCTTTATCTCCTACTTTCATATGATCACCGTAAGTGTTTGTGTGTGCTTGTAGAGTTCATGCATCAGATTAGCTAATCTTTTTGTTTGTTGATAGCTCTTATATAATATATATTGCAACTCTATGACTTAACTATTGTTCATATATAATAAGTACATTGCTAAGTCTTCAAGTATTATTAATTGATAAGTACTTTGTTCAAGAAGGTTTGTTTTAGTTGGTAATTACTTTATGTTTTCATACATTGATGGTTACGATATCAAATAGCTTTGTTAATTGTTTGT
Source organism: Flaveria linearis (assembly GCA_024085815.1). Classification (NCBI taxonomy): domain Eukaryota; kingdom Viridiplantae; phylum Streptophyta; class Magnoliopsida; order Asterales; family Asteraceae; genus Flaveria; species Flaveria linearis. The sequence goes on from CM044014.1 coordinate 37,963,670, forward strand.
TTGGGTTTTTTTCTCGGTACATTAAAGAACAAACAACACTCATATATAACAAAGAACAAACTATTACAGTCATACATCAAAGAACAAAAAACAGTCATACATTAAAGTAGAACAGTGATGCAAGATTAAATATCCAGATAATATATTCTCATTGGTTAAATCTTAATGTGTATCAATAGAAAGTTATAGGACCTCTTCATTAATTTGTAACTTAGATCTTAATGTTTAGGTCTTTTTCCGGTTGAAGCATGTCATTTCTAATGTGAGAAAATACTTACTTGTTATGAAAGTATGATGCTAAAGATTCTGAAACAGGCAATCTGCAGACTTCGATCTACCTATAAAATGATATGTGAAACACAAATGTTAGGAATGATGCTTTTTATTTTCATACAAACCTAACAAACACCACATACTTCCATAGGGTATATATAGCACATTAATAATTTGAAACTATAACTAAAATACCTTCGTTTAGAGGGTCACTTAGAAGATGAAGCTGAAACAACAATTCATGAAACAAATGCCTAATATTAAATTTATAAGATCGTACATGGTAAACCTATAAAATCGGTGCTATAAATCAGCAAACAGTGTGGTTAACTGCCCCACTACCCCTGCAACTGTTTAAAACCAACTGAACTTTCCTGAAACATTGCTATGACTAAGTCTATTTAGAAATATATTAATTTAACCCAATAAGAAAATGACATGATATTATAATCATGTATATAGTGGTATTATACCGTTTTAGTATGGTATATTTTCGATAATAATTACTTTTTCCAGTATAATTTTAGGAATGGCTTGTATATTGTATTTTCATGCGTATACAATACTCTGAACTTTAAAACTTTGGTTGTGAAGAAGTGTGCAGACGGATTAAAGTATGCTACTATGCTCTGTTTTAATTTATCATATTTGTTAGAATAAATAATTTAATGTGGGTTTGGATAAGATTTTTAATTTGTTTTTTCACTTAAATAATTATTGCTTTTGAAATTAAAAAAAACTAACCTCTAAATGTATTTGCACATGTTTTCTTCTCTAGTTAGAAAGCTGATCTATATTATGCACTTAATATTATTACTAATATTGTTACTATTATTAAAACTACTTAAACTATTATTATTTTTATTAGTATCATGGACTCAATTATTTCTGTAACATATCACATTAATAATTTGAAACAGTAAGTAAAGTTCCTGCATTTCCTTCAGAGGTTCACTTAGAAGATGAAGCTCAAACAACAATTCTTGAAATGTTGTTGATGATTGCGTGATGGGTTGAACCTGTTAGGCCCGCGATGTGGTCGACCGGATATGGCATGGCCGGTTTCCTCCAATGTTGCAGAATTCGTTTTTTATTGAGGTTATCGGCTGCCTTTTGGGTTAGTATATGTCGATGATGATGAATATTAACTCATCTGAGACTTTTGTGGTTGGGTATGTTGGTGTTTCGGTGTTTGGTTAAAGTGAATTTCAGGGCTATGATGACATACCGGAGTGGTGTCGGTTGCTTTGGCATGGCTATCGTTTACGGGTAGCAGCCGTAACCGACCGTCGGTTCTGAGCCAATGCTTGAATGGTGGCTTATTTGGGACGAAGCAGCCAATTTGATGTATGTTTTCATCATTTCCTATAATCTTACATTTATAGTTGATTTACTTTTGTAACATAGATGTGGTGCAACCTTTTCTAACTCTCCTGTTTCTCATTGCTGAGTTACCTGATTCTTCCATGAAAGAAGTTATTAAGAAGGTTCTCTCTGAAATGGGATTGTCAAAGGACACTTACATTAAGGTATATTGAATTGACATATAGAAATTGTCAACTTACGATCTTATTAAGGTTTCATTGTTTATTTATTCAGCATCATATAGTTTTTCTCCTCTCTAATGTTGTCTTAAGCTTGAATGGTGGCTTATTTGGGACGAAGCAACCAATTTGATGTATGTTTTCATCATTTCCTATAATCTTACATTTATAGTTGATTTACTTTCGTAACATAGATGTGGTGCAGCCTTTTCTAACTCTTCTGTTTAGGGTTTTCAGTTGCTCACACTTAGACCGATTTAGGGTCTACGTTTGTGGATTATGCAAGACAAAGCAAACATTTTGAATGATGTTAGTTTCCTTGAAGTGGCCAAAGACAGTTATTTGGAACATTTGATGTTACAATTAAGGTACAAATTGTTCCGTGTCTCATTGATAGAGTTGATATAATAATTTTTAGAATGATGAAGCCTTACCACATGAAAATTATCAAAGTTTATCTACTTTTCTTACAATGTGAAATAGATTGAATGCATTTATAACACCCTAGGTGCATACACAACATCATATGGTTGGAATTTGGGTTGAAATTAATTTTTATTGATCATATTCATCGAGAATTAGTTTAGTTATCATTTATAATAAGTAAATTTGTTTTGTTTGATTCGGGTTGGAATTTATATGTAGTGATAATTATCAAGACTAAAGATAAAAATTGGTATCCAATTATATTGACAGGATTAAGTGTACACATGAAGGAGGAATGCAGTTCGTCATTGATGGAGATTCATAACAATGCTTATTACCATTGTTGCTGATGCAGGAGATATTTGCGTTGTGACTGGTAAGTTGTATCTATACGTATATATTTGTTGTTGTATATGATTTTTGTGATTTAAACATATGGTTTATTATAAATTGGAAGAATTTGCAAATCTAGATCTATTTATCTAGAATATATACTATAGTAAAGAGGGATGTCGGCGACTTGGCATGATTTTGATTTTAATTTTGGATCAAAATCAAATAAGAAAAGTTTTGGAGCCAGTATACTTTATTTAGGGATTAAATCGTTTCATTTTCAAACAATCTGAGGGTTCCGTTTAAGAGATTTCATGCATCATTTTTATTATTTTATGAGGATCTATCTACTTCCTCTTTATCTCCTACTTTCATATGATCACCGTAAGTGTTTGTGTGTGCTTGTAGAGTTCATGCATCAGATTAGCTAATCTTTTTGTTTGTTGATAGCTCTTATATAAATATATATTGCAACTCTATGACTTAACTATTGTTCATATATAATAAGTACATTGCTAAGTCTTCAAGTATTATTAATTGATAAGTACTTCATCTTTTTTGTTTAAGAAGGTTTGTTTTAGTTGGTAATTACTTTATGTTTTCATACATTGATGGTTACGATATCAAATAGCTTTGCTAATTGTTTGTTTGGGTTTTTTTCTCGGTACATTAAAGAACAAACAACACTCATATGTAACAAAGAACAAACTATTACAGTCATACATCAAAGAACAAAAAACAGTCATACATTAAAGTAGAACAGTGATGCAAGATTAAATATCCAGATAATATATTCTCATCGGTTAAATCTTAATGTGTATCAATAGAAAGTTATAGGACCTCTTCATTAATTTGTAACTTAGATCTTAATGTTTAGGTCTTTTTCCGGTTGAAGCATGTCATTTCTAATGTGAGAAAATACTTACTTGTTATGAAAGTATGATGTTAAAGATTCTGAAACAGGCAATCTGCAGACTTCGATCTACCTATAAAATGATATGTGAAACACAAATGTTAGGAATGATGCTTTTTATTTTCATACAAACCTAACAAACACCACATACTTCCATAGGGTATATATAGCACATTAATAATTTGAAACTGTAACTAAAATACCTTCGTTTAGAGGGTCACTTAGAAGATGAAGCTGAAACAACAATTCATGAAACAAATGCCTAATATTAAATTTATATGATCATACATGGTAAACCTACAAAATCGGTGCTAGAAATCAGCAAACAGTGTGGTTAACTGCCCCACTACCCCTGCAACTGTTTAAAAACCAACTGAACTTTCCAGAAACATTGCTATGACTAAGACTATTTAGAAATATATTAATTTAACCCAATAAGAAAATGACATGATATTATAATCATGTATAGAGTGGTATTATACCGTTTTAGCATGGTATATTTTCGATAATAATTACTTTTTCCAGTATAATTTTAGGAATGGCTTGTATATTGTATTTTCATGCGTATACAATACTCTGAACTTTAAAACTTTGGTTGTGAAGAAGTGTGCAGACGGATTATAGTATGCTACTATGCTCTGTTTTAATTTATCATATTTGTTAGAATAAATAATTTAATGTGGGTTTGGATAAGATTTTTAATTTGTTTTTTCACTTAAATAATTATTGCTTTTGAAATTAAAAAAACTAACCTCTAAATGTATTTGCACATGTTTTCTTCTCTAGTTAGAAAGTTGATCTATATTATGCACTTAATATTATTACTAATATTGTTACTATTATTAAAACTACTTAAACTATTATTATTTTTATTAGTATCATGGATTCAATTATTTCTGTAACATATCACATTAATAATTTGAAACAGTAAGTAAAGTTCCTGCATTTCCTTCAGAGGTTCACTTAGAAGATGAAGCTCAAGCAACAATTCATGAAATGTTGTTGATGATTGCGTGATGGGTTGAACCTGTTAGGCCCGCGATGTGGTCGACCGGATATGGCATGGCCGGTTTCCTCCAATGTTCCAGAATTCGTTTTTTATTGAGGTTATCGGCTGCCTTTTGGGTTAGTATATGTCGATGATGATGAATATTAACTCATCTGAGACTTTTGTGGTTGGGTATGTTGGTGTTTCGGTGTTTGGTTAAAGTGAATTTCAAGGGCTATGATGACATACTGGAGTGGTGTCGGTTGCTTTGGCATGGCTATTGTTTACGGGTAGCAGCCGCTACCGACCGTCGGTTCTGAGCCAATGCTTGAATGGTGGCTTATTTGGGACGAAGCAACCAATTTGATGTATGTTTTCATCATTTCCTATAATCTTACATTTATAGTTGATTTACTTTTGTAACATAGATGTGGTGCAGCCTTTTCTAACTCTCCTGTTTCTCATTGCTGAGTTACCTGATTCTTCCATGAAAGAAGTTATTAAGAAGGTTCTCTCTGAAATGGGATTGTCAAAGGACACTTACATTAAGGTATATTGAATTGACATATAGAAATTGTCAACTTACGATCTTATTAAGGTTTCATTGTTTATTTATTCAGCATCATATAGTTTTTCTCCTCTCTAATGTTGTCTTAAGCTTGAATGGTGGCTTATTTGGGACGAAGCAACCAATTTGATGTATTTTTCATCATTTCCTATAATCTTACATTTATAGTTGATTTACTTTCGTAACATAGATGTGGTGCAGCCTTTTCTAACTCTTCTGTTTAGGGTTTTCAGTTGCTCACACTTAGACCGATTTTAGGGTCTACGTTTGTGGATTATGCAAGACAAAGCAAACATTTTGAATGATGTTAGTTTCCTTAAAGTGGCCAAAGACAGTTATTTGGAACATTCGATGTTACAATTAAGGTACAAATTGTTCCGTGTCTCATTGATAGAGTTGATATAATAATTTTTAGAATGATGAAGCCTTACCACATGAAAATTATCAAAGTTTGTCTACTTTTCTTACAATGTGAAATAGATTGAATGCATTTATAACACCCTAGGTGCATACACAACATCATATGGTTGGAATTTGGGTTGAAATTAATTTTTATTGATCATATTCATCGAGAATTAGTTTAGTTATCATTTATAATAAGTAAATTTGTTTTGTTTGATTCGGGTTGGAATTTATATGTAGTGATGATTATCAAGACTCAAGATAAAAATTGGTATCCAATAATATTGACAGGATTAAGTGCACACATGAAGGAGGAATGCAGTTCGTCATTGATGGAGATTCATAACAATGCTTATTACCATTGTTGCTCATGCAGGAGATATTTGCGTTGTGACTGGTAAGTTGTATCTATACGTATATATTTGTTGTTGTATATGATTTTTGTGATTTAAACATATGGTTTTATTATAAATTGGAAGAATTTGCAAATCTAGATATATTTATCTAGAATATATAATATAGTAAAGAGGGATGTTGGCGACTTGGCATGATTTTGATTTTAATTTGGGATCAAAATCAAATAAGAAAAGTTTTAGAGCCAGTATACTTTATTTAGGGGTTAAATCATTTCATTTTCAAACAATCTGAGTGTTCCGTTTAAGAGATTTCATGCATCATTTTTATTATTTTATGAGGATCTATCTACTTCCTCTTTATCTCCTACTTTCATATGATCACCGTAAGTGTTTGTGTGTGCTTGTAGAGTTCATGCATCAGATTAGCTAATCTTTTGTTTGTTGATAGCTCTTATATAAATATATATTGCAACTCTATGACTTAACTATTGTTCATATATAATAAGTACATTGCTAAGTCTTCAAGTATTATTAATTGATAAGTACTTCATCTTTTTTGTTCAAGAAGGTTTGTTGTAGTTGGTAATTACTTTATGTTTTCATACATTGATGGTTACGATATCAAATAGCTTTGCTAATTGTTTGTTTGGGTTTTTTTCTCGGTACATTAAAGAACAAACAACACTCATATATAACAAAGAACAAACTATTACAGTCATACATCAAAGAACAAAAAACAGTCATACATTAAAGTAGAACAGTGATGCAAGATTAAATATCCAGATAATATATTCTCATCGGTTAAATCTTAATGTGTATCAATAGAAAGTTATAGGACCTCTTCATTAATTTGTAACTTAGATCTTAATGTTTAGGTCTTTTTCCGGTTCAAGCATGTCATTTCTAATGTGAGAAAATACTTACTTGTTATGAAAGTATGATGCTAAAGATTCTGAAACAGGCAATCTGCAGACTTCGATCTACCTATAAAATGATATGTGAAACACAAATGTTAGGAATGATGCTTTTTATTTTCATACAAACCTAACAAACACCACATACTTCCATAGGGTATATATAGCAGATTAATAGTTTGAAACTGTAACTAAAATACCTTCGTTTAGAGGGTCACTTAGAAGATGAAGCTGAAACAACAATTCATGAAACAAATGCCTAATATTAAATTTATAAGATCATACATGGTAAACCTACAAAATCGGTGCTAGAAATCAGCAAACAGTATGGTTAACTGCCCCACTACCCCTGCAACTGTTTAAAAACCAACTGAACTTTCCTGAAACATTGCTATGACTAAGTCTATTTAGAAATATATTAATTTAACCCAATAAGAAAACGACATGATATTATAATCATGTATAGGGTGGTATTATACCATTTTAGTATGGTATATTTTCGATAATAATTACTTTTTCCAGTATAATTTTAGGAATGGCTTGTATATTGTATTTTCATGCGTATACAATACTCTGAACTTTAAAACTTTGGTTGTGGAGAAGTGTGCGGATGGATTAAAGTATGCTACTATGCTCTGTTTTAATTTATCATATTTGTTAGAATAAATAATTTAATGTGGGTTTGGATAAGATTTTTAATTTGTTTTCTCACTTAAATAATTATTGCTTTTGAAATTAAAAAAAAACTAACCTCTGAATGTATTTGCACATGTTTTCTTCTCTAGTTAGAAAGCTGATCTATACTATGCACTTAATATTATTACTAATATTGTTACTATTATTAAAACTACTGTAAGGCCCCGTTCCCGGGCACCTCACAGTTGGTCATTCACAGCATAAAACACATATATTAATAAATTAAGCAGCGGAGTTAAGTTGGCAAAACCCTTCATTCATTTTAAAATGCTGTTGTTAAGCAATACATTCTAGTTCATTAGTCACAAAATAATTAGTCGAATGAATTACAAAACAACAGTATCGTCAAAAACATAAATGGATGTCAGTCTTGCCCTCCGTGTAGCCATCCCCGTATGCCATCCTGAGCAACCTGTTACCTGCCAACTGGAAAATACATAAAAGTCAGTGTTGCTGAGTGTGTTCTAGTTTTGTAGATTAAAATACTTTACTTTTCATTTCAAGGAAAAACCTTTCTTTACTTATATGCGGTCACACAAGTACGTACACAGATAATATTATTATCTTCGTCGTTCATTCATTAACTTTCATTCGTGTGCCGTTCATCGTTTACATTCATATTCTTTCGTATTCTTTCTTTCATATTAGTTCTTCCATTCGTACGTATCTTACTTTCATTCATTCATACATTACATACGTTCATACATTCATTTCATTCATACATTCATTGCATACGTACGATCATTTCTTTCATTCATACGTTCATTACATTCTTTCGTACGTTCATTCATTTCATTCTATCATATGTTAGCCAAGTCTGTTGCAGCACACGGCTGCTCACCTCAGTGGCAAATCTCATGATTTGCCTGCTAACCGAGTCTGTTGTAACACGTAGTTGCTCACCTCATTATCAATATGTTAGCCAAGTCTGTTGCAGCACACGGCTACTCACCTCAGTGGCAAATCTCATGATTTGCCTGCTAACCGAGTCTGTTGCAACACAAAGTTGCTCACCTCATTGTCAATCTCAAAGATTGACCCTGTGTGCATCCTTCGGGGTAGCTAACCCGCATCACAGTTGAGCTAACACCTGCCAGGGGTGTGCACCTCCATACATTTGCTTGCAAGCCTTTCGTACGTTCATTCGTTCATTTATTAATGCATGCATTCATTCATCATGTTCCTCTTTCATTATCTTTCACTTTACGTTTCATTTCTCATTATCATTAATATTTTACTTATTAATGATTATGCTCTTCGTTAAATTTTAAACATTTTTCATCATGTCATTCCATGCATGACAATATTTAAATAATAATATTGTTAATAATAATAAAATACTGATAATAGTATCAGTACTAATAAGGGTTAATCATTTATCATTATTACATTCCTAAAACATCATCATTTATTAACCCTAGTCAACTCTGGTCAAAACCCCGTAAATCAGATTTCCAGAAAATTTTTGTAAAAATTCTAAGTGTTTGGGCGTATGAGCCCTATTCAGTCGTATGAGCCCTGCTCAGTCGTATGAGCCCTGCTCAGTCGTTTCACCTTAAACTTAGAAAATTTTTCTAGTCATACGACCACTGTTCAGTCATATCATCCCTAGACTTAAGAAATTTTTACAGGTCATACGACCACTGTTTGGTCGTATCATCCCCCATACTTAGGAAATTTCTACTGGTCATACGACCACTGTTCAGACATATAACCCCATACTTAGAAAATTTCTACTGGTCATACGACCACTGTTCAGACATATGACCCCATACTTAGAAAATTTTTACTGGTCATACGACCACTGTTCAGACATATAACCCCATATTTAGAAAATTCCTACTGGTCATACGACCACTGTTCAGACATATAACCCCATACTTAGAAAATTCCTACTGGTCATACGACCACTGTTCAGACATATAACCCTCAAAATATTTCTAAGGCAAGTTTCATGGGTCGTATAAGCACTATTTAGACATATCACCTTGTACTTGGTTTTTTCTAAGTCAAAGTTTCAGACATATGACCACTATTTGGTCTTATTAGTCGTATTAGCAGCCTAATCATGTATCTAATTCATATCCCAGTACCCAAACATCATAATACTTAGTTCTAAACATGTACATACAATACTAAGCATGAATCATAACATAAATCACTAACATACATACGCATGCACATACGGGCAACATTCATAATAAGTGTAAAACATTTTTACATGTATTTCCAGCCCCAAAAGTTTGTAAAACATGTGAAATACGGGGTCTAGAACTCACCTTTGTGGTTCTCCCAGTTTGCACTCCTCACCCGAGCTTCTTCAAACGGTTCTAACACCCAGAAATTTTCTAAACACACATTCGAACACATACAAACACATGTAAGCATATAACCGAGGCTAAGGTTAGCCAAGAACAACTAAATTTCACGAATTCTTACCTTGAATTCGAATTTTTCTTGAATTTCCTTCTCAAACCAGAAGCTTCTGTCTTCTTTCTCTCTCTAAAAATCGAACGAAGATATTTTGCAGGGTGAAATGGGCGGCCATGCCACCTTTTCACCAACTTTTCACCAACTTAGCCCCTTTTTTTACACCCTTGACCCCTAAACTTTGGGTTGACCTCCATTTCCCCCTTTTTCATTTTTCTTTTATTCCTTTTATTCATTTTTAATAAAAATTACGGGTGTTACAAGTCCACCCCCCTTATATAGGTTTCGTCCCCGAAACCTGTTATTCCTCAAACAGAAGTGGGTAATGTTGTCTCGTCTCTTCTTCGGTCTCCCACGTAGACTCGGATCCCTTCCTGTGCTTCCACTGTACACGCACAAGAGGAACAACTTTATTCCTTAACCTCTTCTCCTTACGATCAATTATTGCCACTGGTTGCTCCACGTAATTGAGCCGTTCGTCTACTTCAATATCCTCCAGTGGAACAATCATATCTTCATCAGCTAAGCACTTCCTCAGATGAGATACATGGAATGTGTGATGAATTCCACTTAACTCATCTGGCAGTTCAAGTCGATAGGCCACCTCTCCTACTCGTGCGACAATTCGGAAAGGTCCTATGTATCTCGGGCTTAGCTTACCTCTTTTCCTGAATCTAATGATTCCCTTCCAGGGCGAGACCTTCAACATGACTCGGTCACCAACCTTGAACTCTATCGGTCTTCGCCTCTTGTCAGCATACGACTTTTGTCTATCTTTCGCCGCCTTCATGAAGGCTTTGATCTTTTCCAATTTCTCAGTCGTTGCTTCAATCACCTCAACACCTCCCAGTTCTTTCTGCCCAATGTCTCCCCAACATACGGGCGTCCTATATCTCCTACCGTATAGCATCTCGTAGGGTGGCATGCCAATACTGGCATGATAGCTATTGTTGTACGAGAATTCTGCTAACGGCAAGTGATCATCCCAACTTCCTCCAAAATCGATCACGCACGCCCGAAGTATGTCTTCGAGTGTTTGGATCGTCCTCTCAGACTGACCGTCTGTCTGAGGGTGATATGCTGTACTAATGTGTAGCCTCGTCCCCATTGCATCATGAAATCTCTTCCAAAACTTGGAGGTAAACCGGGTGTCACGATCAGACACAATAGACACCGGTACACCATGACGAGCTACAATTTCCTTGATGAACAGGTCCGCCAATCTTTCGGATGAGTACGTTTCGCGGATCGGTAGGAAGTGGGCACTCTTTGTCAAGCGGTCAACTATCACCCATATGGCATCATACCCTTTCGGGGTACGTGGTAGCTTCGTAATGAAGTCCATGGTGATGTGCTCCCACTTCCACTCGGGTATATCCAACGGCTGGATCTTCCCGTACGGTTTCTGGTGTTCTACCTTTACTTGTAAGCAAGTTAGGCATTTACTCACATACTCCACTACGTCACATTTCATACCCGGCCACCAGTAATCCTTCTTCATATCGTGGTACATTTTGGTAGCACCGGGGTGAATGGAGTATCGAGTCTTATGGGCCTCATCCATGATCTTTTCACGTAGATCCCCGTATCGAGGAATCCACATTCGCCCAAATCGGGTCTTAACACCTAGAGTGTTCTCACCCAACTCCGTAACTAGACCTCTCATCCTTTCGGAGTTAAGACGATCTTCTTTCAAAGCCTCGTCTTGAAACTCCTTAACCTGCGTCATCACGTCGGAGGTCATGATTAACTGATAAACCTTCACCCGGATCGGCTCAGGCCTTTTTTTCGGCTGAGGGCATCTGCCACCACATTGGCCTTGCCCGGATGGTAATGGATTTCGCAATCATAATCCTTTATTAGTTCCAACCATCTCCTCTGCCTCATATTTAGGTCCTTCTGCTCGAAGAAGTACTTCAAGCTTTTGTGGTCGGTGAAGATTGTGCACTTCGTCCCGTATAGATAGTGCCGCCAAATCTTCAACGCAAAAACCACCGCGGCTAATTCTAGATCGTGTGTGGGATAGTTGACTTCGTGGGTCTTCAGCTGTCGAGATGCGTAGGCTATCACCTTTCCACGTTGCATCAACACACAACCTAGCCCAGAATAAGATGCATCCGAATAGACCACTAAGTCTTCATTTCCCTCGGGCAATGTCAAGACAGGAGCTTGTGTCAGTCTCGTCTTCAATTCCTCAAAAGCATCCTCCTGTTCTCGACCCCACACGAACTTTACGTCCTTACGAGTCAATTTTGTCAAAGGTGAGGCTATCTTTGAAAAGTCTTGAATAAATCTCCTATAATAGCCCGCCAATCCCAAGAAGCTACGAATCTCGGATGGCGTCTTTGGTGATTTCCATTGCATCACAGCCTCAACCTTTGCTGGGTCCACCATGATTCCCTCTGCATTTACCACGTGACCCAGAAATTGCACCTCGCGTAGCCAGAAAGCACATTTGGAGAACTTAGCATACAGTTTCTCTCTTCTCAAAGTCTCCAATACTTCCCGAATGTGACCGGCATGCTCTTCCTTGCTTCTCGAATAAATCAGGATATCATCGATGAACACAATCACTGATTTATCTAACATTTGCCGACACACTCGGTTCATCAAATCCATAAAAGCAGCTGGCGCATTGGTCAACCCAAAAGACATGACGAGAAACTCGTAGTGACCATAGCGCGTCCGAAAAGCTGTTTTAGGAATGTCCTGCTCCTTTACCTTCAATTGATGGTAACCAGATCGAAGATCTATCCTCGAAAACCAACTGGCACCCTGGAGCTGGTCGAACAAGTCATCGATTCTCGGTAACGGATACCGATTCTTTATTGTCAACTTGTTCAATTCACGGTAGTCGATACACATTCTCATGCTACCGTCCTTCTTTTTCACGAATAAGACCGGAGCACCCCAAGGAGAGATACTTGGTCTAATAAAGCCCTTGTCAAGCAACTCTTGCAGTTGCTCCATCAACTCCTTCATCTCAGTCGGAGCCAACCGATACGGTGCTTTAGCAACGGGTTGGGCACCGGGTATCAGGTCAATTTGGAATTCGATTTCGCGGTCAGGTGGCAATCCCGATAAGTCTTCCGGGAACACATCTGGAAACTCAGACACAACCGGAACATCGGATAGTTGTGGTGTTGGCGTTTCCACATCCTTTACGTAACATAAGTAGGCGTTGCACCCACACCTCATGCACTTCCCCGCCACCGCCATCGAAATCACCTTCGAAATCATCGTTACCCGATCACCATATATTGTCACCAGACTTCCGTCAAATGCCGTCAATCTAATCATCTTCTTTCGACATACGATATTCGCTTCGTAGGTTGCCAACCAATCCATTCCTAACACCACATCAAATCCACCTAGGGGTATTACATGTAATCTAGCAGCAAACCTATGACCTTCTAACTCTATGGCACAGTCCTCTATCACATCAGTAACTCTAGTGGACTTACCAATAGCGGTTTCTACTTCAAAGGGCTCATCAATGCATTTACTACTAACAGGCAATTTAGCACAGAAAGTAGCAGAAATGAAACTCTTACTAGCACCAGAATCAAATAACACAGAAGCAAGAGTCTGATTTACTAGAAACGTACCTGACACAACATCAGGTTCCGTCCTAGCCTCTTCTCTGGTCATGGTGAAAGCTCTGGCACTCATCTTCTGCCCCTCAGTCCCGGCCACCTTCTTTCCCCCGGAACTCTCGGCCCTCGACTTCCTGCAATCCTTACTCATATGACCCACTTCGCCGCAGTTGAAACACCTCGCAGCCTTACAGTCTCTAGCCATATGACCGGATTTCCCACACCTGAAACAGACGTTTAATCCCCACCTACATTCACCACCGTGCTCCTTACCACACTTGTCACATCTTTTGGGTCCCGAGCTTGGTGACCCCACCCTACGGTCATCCCTTCTCGCCTTCTTGTTATTCGGGGTAAAGCCACCACGCCCGAACCGTCTCCCATTCCAGTTCCGGTTAGCACCACCGGCTTTCCTTGCCTCTACCACCATCACTTCCCTCTTGTCATAGAGCCTCCCAGCTAAGTCTACTGCCGACCTAAAGGTGCTCGGTCGGGCAGTAATCAAGTGCCTGCGGATATCAGCTGGCAGTCCCTGTATGTACCGGTTAATCTTTCGGGATACCGGTGTCACTTGATCCGGCACCAGCCTCGCCATCTCGTTGAATTTGGTAGTATACTGCTGGTGTGTCATGTTTCCCGCCTCGAGTTGTAGGAACTCCCTCTCAACCTTATCGAGTTCCCTGTGAGGGCAGAATTCCTCAACTACCAGCTTCTTCAACTCGGGCCACTTCATCTTGCCTATGACCCTGCTGCCCTCAGCTTGGACAATATTGTCCCACCAACATAGTGCTGAGTCAGTAAAGGAGTGGGTGGCAAACTTCACCTTCTGATCCTCCCGGCACTCGCTGATCTCGAGTACCGCTTCCATCTCCCTTACCCAACAGTGAGCGGTTGCAGCAGTACCATTGCCATCGAAAGTCGGGGGCTTGCACCTCTGAAATGCCCCATAACTGCACCCCTTGGTCGTCACCCCTACTACATCATCCCCTTCCTCATCAGATACTACTATCTCAGGATCCGGTCATTCCTCTTCTTCCTTGCTCTCCTTTCCAGTCGACCCTCTCCTGTCCTCCTTTTCCTTCCTTTCCTCGTTCCTTATAGCTCGAATAACATCGGTCACTACAGATGGCATAACTGCCTGTAGGACCTGGTGTACCTCATCAGCAATCGCCTCCCTAGCTGAGGCATTCAGACTAGCATTCTCAGTTTCTTCATTCCGGTCAGGAACCTCGGGGTTCACAGGAGTCGTCTTAGGAGCTTTAGCACTGCTCCTAGTCGTACGCGGACGACCTCTACCTCTAGCAGCCTTAGAAAGTTTCTTCCCAGCCATTTTCCTATGCGCTATAAGATTCAAACACTAAAACAGTCATTCAAGGAACAGCTCAGTTTATGTCAAGTATAGTAAGTCCCTAATTACAGTGGCCAGTTGTGATTAGCCACTTACTTTACTCTTCACACCCCAAGCACTCCCTATCCTGACTACATCAGTATCTAAATCTACTAAGAACACATAATCCATATAGCACACGCACATAACACTGATTAACTTTTAAGAAAAACAATACCTGATGGCACATGGCTACTCGGGCTGACATCCCTCTCTCCGTCCCATTCTCAGTTTAAGTTAAGGTTTATTTTTTTGAAAATTTACCCGTTTCACTTAAACTTTAGCTCTGATACCAACTTGTAAGGCCCCGTTCCCGGGCACCTCACAGTTCGTCATTCACAGCATAAAACACATATATTAATAAATTAAGCAGCGGAGTTAAGTTGGCAAAACCCTTCATTCATTTTAAAATGTTGTTGTTAAGCAATACATTCTAGTTCATTAGTCACAAAATAATTAGTCGAATGAATTACAAAACAACAGTATCGTCAAAACATAAATGGATGTCAGTCTTGCCCTCCGTGTAGCCATCCCCATGTGCCATCCTCAGCAACCTGTTACCTGCCAACTGGAAAATACATAAAAGTCAGCGTTGCTGAGTGAGTTCTAGTTTTGTAGATTAAAATACTTTACTTTTCATTTCAAGGAAAAGCCTTTCTTTACTTATATGCGGTCACACAAGTACGTACACAGATAATATTATTATTATCTTCGTCGTTCATTCATTAACTTTCATTCGTGTGCCGTTCATCGTTTACATTCATATTCTTTCGTATTCTTTCTTTCATATTAGTTCTTCCATTCGTACGTATCTTACTTTCATTCATTCATACATTACATACGTTCATACATTCATTTCATTCATACATTCATTGCATACGTACGATCATTTCTTTCATTCATACGTTCATTACATTCTTTCGTACGTTCATTCATTTCATTCTATCATATGTTAGCCAAGTCTGTTGCAGCACACGGCTGCTCACCTCAGTGGCAAATCTCATGATTTGCCTGCTAACCGAGTCTGTTGCAACACGTAGTTGCTCACCTCATTATCAATATGTTAGCCAAGTCTGTTGCAGCACACGGCTGCTCACCTCAGTGGCAAATCTCATGATTTGCCTGCTAACCGAGTCTGTTGCAACACAAAGTTGCTCACCTCATTGTCAATCTCAAATATTGACCCTGTGTGCATCCTTCGGGGTAGCTAACCCGCATCACAGTTGAGCTAACACCTGCCAGGGGTGTGCACCTCCATACATTTGCTTGCAAGCCTTTCTTACGTTCATTCGTTCATTTATTAATGCATGCATTCATTCATCATGTTCCTCTTTCATTATCTTTCACTTTACGTTTCATTTCTCATTATCATTAATATTTTACTTATTAATGATTATGCTCTTCGTTAAATTTTAAACATTCTTCATCATGTCATTCCATGCATGACAATATTTAAATAATAATATTGTTAATAATAATAAAATACTGATAATAGTATCAGTACTAATAAGGGTTAATCATTTATCATTATTACATTCCTAAAACATCATCATTTATTAACCCTAGTCAACTCTGGTCAAAACCCCGTAAATCAGATTTCCAGAAAATTTTTGTAAAAATTCTAAGTGTTTGGGCGTATGAGCCCTATTCAGTCGTATGAGCCCTGCTCAGTCGTATGAGCCCTGCTCAGTCGTTTCACCTTAAACTTAGAAAATTTTTCTAGTCATACGACCACTGTTCAGTCATATCATCCCCAGACTTAAGAAATTTTTATAGGTCATACGACCACTGTTTGGTCGTATCATCCCCCATACTTAGGAAATTTCTACTGGTCATACGACCACTGTTCAGACATATAACCCCATACTTAGAAAATTTCTACTGGTCATACAACCACTGTTCAGACATATGACCCCATACTTAGAAAATTTTTACTGGTCATACGACCACTGTTCAGACATATAACCCCATATTTAGAAAATTCCTACTGGTCATACGACCACTGTTCAGACATATAACCCCATACTTAGAAAATTCCTACTGGTCATACGACCACTGTTCAGACATATAGCCCTCAAAATATTTCTAAGGCAAGTTTCATGGGTCGTATAAGCACTATTTAGACATATCACCTTGTACTTGGTTTTTTCTAAGTCAAAGTTTCAGACATATGACTACTATTTGGTCTTATTAGTCGTATTAGCAGCCTAATCATGTATCTAATTCATATCCCAGTACCCAAACATCATAATACTTAGTTCTAAACATGTACATACAATACTAAGCATGAATCATAACATAAATCACTAACATACATACGCATGCACATACGGGCAACATTCATAATAAGTGTAAAACATTTTTACATGTATTTCCAGCCCCAAAAGTTTGTAAAACATGTGAAATACGGGGTCTAGAACTCACCTTTGTGGTTCTCCCAGTTTGCACTCCTCACCCGAGCTTCTTCAAACGGTTCTAACAACCAGAAATTTTCTAAACACACATTCGAACACATACAAACACATGTAAGCATATAACCGAGGCTAAGGTTAGCCAAGAACAACTAAATTTCACGAATTCTTACCTTGAATTCGAATTTTGCTTGAATTTCCTTCTCAAACCCGAAGCTTCTGTCTTCTTTCTCTCTCTAAAAATCGAACGAAGATATTATGCAGGGTGAAATGGGCGGCCATGCCACCTTTTCACCAACTTTTCACCAACTTAGCCCCTTTTTTTACACCCTTGACCCCTAAACTTTGGGTTGACCTCCATTTCCCCCTTTTTCATTTTTCTTTTATTCCTTTTATTCATTTTTAATAAAAATTACGGGTGTTACATGTAACATCGCGTATTTCGGTAAAATATATATATATATATACATATAAATATTAATTTTTGGTAGATTATGGTTATTACAACAATTATAATAAAAATTATAATAAATAAATAATCATAATAATATTAATAATAATAATAAAAATAATAATAATAACATATATATATAACAATAATAAATAATCAAGTCCAGGGGCCTGAATGTCATTTTTAAACTCAAATTAGAAACTTAAAACATAAAATGATAAACCTTCCAAACCACAGGGACCCAAAGTGTAATTTTTAAAATCCCAACCCATTTTCCCTCTCCTTCCCCGTCGAGACCACCGAGACCCACCACCACCCTCGGTCGGCCAAACAAACGAGCAAAAACCGGGCATTTCGCATTATTTTAAACACACTAACGACCATATAACCATTTCAAATTGATTAGCACCATCGATTTCACTCAAAACAAACCAAAAACACCATTAATCGCACACACACCCGTTCGGACCTGCAACCTCCTAGAAACCCCATCTCCGATCCATTTTTACAGAAATTAACATAGGGGTTTTCATCAACATCACCATTATAAACTTCCCTAAGTTTAATTCGATTATAATCGTTATTTGAGCATCCATCGATCATCACCTTCGTCGCGGCACACACCACACCCGAACACCTATCTCTGGGTTTCAATCTTCCAAATTAACAAAGGGTTTTTAGTCTCTATCATCATCCAAAGCTTCGTATCAATTTAATTTGATTATCATCATCTCTTGCATATCAAACGGATTCGACATCAACCGCGGGTTGTTCTTCGAAGAGGGTATGTTCAATCAATCATCATATGAGTAATTAAATGTATCTATATACTCGATTATACACGGGCAATAAAAGCCCTATGATTACAGATCCTATCGAAGTCGAATTTGTGTTTAATTTGGTGGGATCGAACCTAGGGCTCGAATGGATTTTGGGAATTGGGGTTGATTGGAAACGATGTATAAAACAATTAGAACCCATAAACCCTCGCGACTTAAGCCCTCTGGTTCACTGGTTCCTGCGCCCTGTGTCATCCGAGAGGTCCCGGGTTCGACCCCGGGCCACCTCAAACATATGTTTTAGCCATTTTAAGCTCTAAAAATTTAGAAAAAAAATCCTAAAAATCACAAAAATGTTTTTATAAACATTAAATATTTTTAGAACCACTTAATTATTTTCTGAAATTTATTTTAACATTTTAACAATTTTATTAAATGTTTTAAATAAATAAAAATTACAAATATTACAAATTAATTCTACAAAAGTGAAGTTTTAATAATAATTTAATTTATTAAATTATTATTCGATACAGTGTTACCTTTAATTTATTCAAATAATATTTACTAGTATTTAAATCATCATTAAATATAAATGTTTTATATTTAAATCATTCCAAAAACATTTTTCATTTAAATAATTAAATACTTTAATTAATTGACATAATTAATTAATAGAATTAATTATTTGTTTATTTTTCCACACGTTAACAATAAATCAAACAGATACGTATACTGATACATACATTTTTAATAAATTCAAAACATAATGACTTTCAAATTCATATTATTTATTTCAAAACATTTCAACTAAATAAATCACTTTATTTAAACTACCATTCAAGACCCAATGGAAACCCTAGCACATTCCCAATTCTCAAATCACTATTAGTCTAATTCGAGGCACCGTTCCTTAGGTTAATCATAAGGAAATCGCTGGTGTCAAATCTATCACGTTCAAAATTCAATCTCATCAATCAGGTGAGTATTCATATCCCCTTTTTATATCATTTCTTATTTGGGGGAAATCATGTGATACAATATATTCAATCATGATATTATATTGTTATTTCATTCTAAATTCAATTCAAGACAGGTTATGTTATTACTTGCAATTATGTGAACATACTGTGATAAACTGGACGACAGTAAAACCCTAATTCAATCAATCAATCAATCCTGGCAACAATGTAGATCTACTGGTTTGGATAACCCACCCCATATGAATAGTCGAGTGGTGATTGTGCCAGAGGCAGGAGTTAATCTATGGTATATGTGTGGAGTCTATTATATGCAAGTGTCAAGTAAAGGGGTTGTTATTGTGTCAGTTTATCTATATGCTTTACTATTGCAATATAAGTCTTAACGTTACCTTGTGAATTGGATTATTCTCAATCAATCAATCAATCTATATGTATACTCAAAACTATGATTACTCACCAGCTAATTCGTTAGCTGACTTTATTTTCTCACATGATTTCAGGTTAAGCAAGCTAGTGGACTTCTACTTGATCATATAAGACCTGGACTTAGTCAAAACAAAAGACAATTATTATTTGTGACTTTAACTGTTGTATTTGTATCTGTTAAATTCATGTTATCATGTAATCTGATTTTAATATTATTTTCACTATTAGACAATCATGAGTTATGAACAATCAATCATTCCCTCGTCCGCTCCGATGATTCCGCCGTTGGTCGGGGTGTGACAGATTGGTATCAGAGCCATGGTTATAGGGAATTAGGTTATTAGAAATGGAATGACCTAGACTATAACTAAGTACCTTTACACATGAGTCCTCTCATGTATATTATATGCATAGATAGGATTATATGTGTTTTACATGTTTATACTTGATTATGTGATTATATGCCTTATGTGATTCTTCTTATACTTTGATTCCTATCAATGCACATACAAATTCTCAGATCATATTCTAAGGCATTATGTGCCTAATTCAAGTGATTTCAAAATCCAAAACTCGATTGTTATTCATGGTTTTCAAAATCTTGTCAAAGTCTGTGTCTCACAACTGAATACATGTAATGCTGGAAGAGTGGGATGCCTGTATCTCGGGGTGTTCTGTCTAGGCAAGGTATTCGCATAAATCCAAACCCACCGATGGACCTGTTTACCTTACCTGGGAACCCTCGGGATGAGTATCTGCTTATAGGCACGCATGTCTTCAATAAGGTTGTGTTGGACATAACACTTTGATTAGTCAACGTATTCGCTTTGATTTACGAATCAAACGATTACACTCGGAACATATCATTGTTATTATGCCAAATTCCCGATTTTCGTTTACAAATTGTATAACTCATATTACCCAATTCTCATAAAATATCTTAATGATATTCCAGAATGTCTTCTCGTCAAAACCGTTCACGGTCTAGAAACTCTGGCCGTAAGATTTCTGCTATTGTAGCACGTGAAGTTACTGCGGTCATCCCAACTCTACTTACCCATTTGAACCAAGCCAACAATACTGTCCAAAACCCAATTGCACCAAACCCTCCCCGAACTTGTACTTACAAACATTTCAGTTCTTGCCCCACTAAGTTCAGTGGAACTGAAGGTGCTACCGGATTACTACAGTGGTTCGAAAGCATCGAGAACACTTTCCTAAACAGCGAATGCCCTGAAAATCTAAAAGTCCGGTATGCCACAAGTGTTCTTCAGAAACGCGCACTTACTTGGTGGAACGGAGAGAAATGAACCCGTGGAACTGAAACTGCTCTAGCCTTAACATGGACTGAAGTTAAGGAGCTCATGACTAAAGAGTTCTGCCCAAGAAATGAAGTCCGTAAACTGGAAGCTGAATTCTGGGAGTTGACCCAAGACAGTGGCGAGAACCTCGCATACACTAACCGATTCCACGAACTGAGCCTTTTGGTACCGCATCTTGCTACCCCTACCTCCCAAGCCATCGAGAAATACATTGGTGGTCTACCCATGCATATTCAGGATACGGTGCTAGGAAGGAATCCTTCAACACTAGAAGATGCTATCAGGCTGGCTGCACAGTTAACCGATAATCATGTGAAAGCTGGTTCCTTGACCAGGAAAGGATTGAAGAAAAATACCGATAAAATTCCTAACGAAACCGTCAAAACCGACCAAGCCGAGCTTTCCAAGAACAAGAAGAGGAAGGCTCAATCTCAAAACTTTGCGGTAATTACCCCTGCTGTACCAATTGATCTAGTCCCTCCAACTCATCAACCAGCAGTAAACAACCAATCACTAATGAAAAAGTCATACGCTGGACCCTATCTGCAGTGTAACAACTGCAGTTATCACCATCCCGCTAACATTCAGTGTCGTCAATGCACAAACTGTGGTCGTTTGGGTCATACATTCAACGTGTGCAGGAGTGCTGCTAAAGCTCCAACTAATGCACTAGTTCACCAACATCCTCCTGCAATTACCTAGGGTCGTGCACGCTATCAATGTGGTGATCCAAACCATTTTCGCAATCGATGCCCTCAACTTATCAGCCTAGTTCCTACGGCTCAAGGACGTGCTTTTAACATCAATGCCCAACAAGCTCAAGCCACCAATGATGTGGTGTTGAATAATTCTTGTCCTTGATCTGATTTAATTCAAGATTTGTAATTATGATTTCCTTTTGTTACATTGATGTAATTTGAAAATTTCTAAATTTCTAATTGAAATATTTTTCCTTCGTTGTTAAGTCGAACTTTGAACCGTTTGCACCGTGGGAGATGCAAGGGTTTGCAAGTCAACCTATGACTAAGGACACTCGAATCTCCTAAATGATTCTAACTCATCAAAACAGGGGTGATTCCCTTACTTTGGTGATGAATCTTTATTCATTTCAATAAATGGTTTCTAATGATGTGATTTATGAAATTTCATCCTCTGGATTGGGGTGATTTCCTTATCTCGAGGACTGACTTTAATTATTCATTTTGGAACTTGCATTTCACAAATGACATGATCTCACCAAAATAGGATTGAAACCCGTACTTTGGTGACAAATGTCAACCTTCAATTGTTTTCTTGTTATTATGAAATTCAATCATCAAGATACGTGTGAAATTCATACCTTGATGATAATTTCATTCTTATGGATTGCATTTTCTCAAATGAAACGACCTCATCAAAGTAGGAGTGAATTCTGGATTTTGATGAAGAAGTCTATCTTATTATATTTTATTTTGTAAAAATTCATCGTTAAGATAGGAGTGATTTCCCTTACCTTAATGGTGAGTTATCTCGTCTTATTTCTGTAGATCCTCAGATCGAACTTTTGATTGGTAAGTTAGTGGCCATACCTTGAGAGTACACCATCAAGTTAGGGGTGAAAACCATACCTTGATGACTATTCTCATTCCTTGATCATCAACTTACCATGGTTGTAATCAAGTGACGGGACGCATGTAGTAACTTGAAGGGTGAAGTAATGTTAGTGTTTCGACCTATCAAGCCAAAGCATGATCTCTGAACTTGAAAAGAGACCCGATCGTTTTAGGTTGATTTTGATTCCAAGCTACGAGCATTTAAATTCTTAAATCGATTTCTTTCCCTTTATTCTCATGTTTTAACTCGATCTAGCTATATTAAACCATTTATTCCTTATTTATCGACTTTCATTGTGAGTTATCATCAAAACCTGTTTATGTGATGGTAGTCTTCCTAACCAATCCTTTGTCAAGTAAAGATATTATCTCTGATCGTGATGGTCACTTCATCTCTCGTTTCTGGAAAAGTCTTCAATCATCTCTCGAAACTCAACTGAATCTTAGCACAACCTATCACCAACCGACGGTCAGGCTGAAAGAACGATACAAACCCTCGAGGATATGCTCCGGGTCTGTGTCATTGATTTCAGTAGATCGTGGAATTCTCATCTTCTGTTAATCGAATTCTCTTACAATAACAGTTACCATACCAACATTCAGATGACACCATTTGAGGCCTTGTATGGCCGAAAGTGTGGTAAACACTAAAGCGGTCAGCTTAATCGATGATGAATTTTCTTCTTTTGATACCTCATCAGAACCCGAAAAGTTCTTCAAAGTGTACCTCAGAAACATAAAAACACAAACTGTATCAAGAAAGAAGAAGAGAATCACTATGATCTATCTGTGATGAACAAAGTTCTAGAAAACATTCAAGATTTTCCCAAATCAGAAAGAAAACCTAAGATTCTTCTTGTTGAAGATCATGGGTCGTGAACCGACAAAATTCATAAAATCCGTGATAACTTGGTCGCTGCTAGAAATCGTCAAAAGCATTATGCTGATAAAAGACGTAAACCCATGGAATACAAAGTTGGCGAACTCGTACTTCTTAGGGTATCACCTTAGAAGGGAGTGATCCGTTTCGGAAAGAAAGGGAAACTAGCACCTCGTTATGTGGGTCCATTCAAAGTGCTTGAGTGAATTGAGAAATTATGGATGGGAAAGTCAAATAACTCAATCGTAGCCGGATACCTATTGTCAAAGTTCGCTGGGAATCTAAACGTGGCCCAGAATTCACCTAGGAACGTGAAGAGCAGATGAAATCCCAGTATACTCATCTTTTCGTTTCAGCCTCCTCGTAATTAAAATTTCGGGACAAAATTTCCTAAAGCAGGGGAGACTGTAACATCGCGTATTTCGGTAATATATATATATATACATATAAATATTAATTTTTGGTAGATTATGGTTATTACAACAATTATAATAACAATTATAATAAATAAATAATCATAATAATATTAATAATAATAATAAAAATAATAATAAAAACATATATATAACAATAATAAATAATCAAGTCCAGGGGCCTGAATGTCATTTTTAAACTCAAATTAGAAACTTAAAACATAAAATGATAAACCTTCCAAACCACAGGGACCCAAAGTGTAATTTTTAAAAATCCCAACCCATTTTCCCTCTCCTTCCCCGTCGAGACCACCGAGACCCACCACCACCCTCGGTCGGCCAAACAAACGAGCAAAAACCGGCATTTCGCATTATTTTAAACAAAGTAACATCGCACTAACGACCATATAACCATTTCTAATGATTAGCACCATCGATTTCACTCAAACAAACCAAAAACACCATTAATCGCACACACACCCGTTCGGACTGCAACCTCCTAGAAACCCATCTCCGATCCATTTTTACAGAAATTAACATAGGGTTTTCATCAACATCACCATTATAAACTTCCCCTAAGTTTAATTCGATTATAATCGTTATTGAGCATCCATCGATCATCACCTTCGTCGGGGCACACACCACACCCGAACACCTATCTCTGGGTTTCAATCTTCAAAATTAACAAAGGGTTTTAGTCTCTATCATCATCCAAAGCTTCGTATCAATTTAATTTGATTATCATCATCTCTTGCATATCAAACGGATTCGACATCAACCGCGGGTTGTTCTTCGAAGAGGGTATGTTCAATCAATCATCATATGAGTAATTAAATGTATCTATATACTCGATTATACACGGGCAATAAAAGCCCTATGATTACAGATCCTATCGAAGTCGAATTTGTGTTTAATTTGGTGGGATCGAACCTAGGGCTCGAATGGATTTTGGGAATTGGGGTTGATTGGAAACGATGTATAAAACAATTAGAACCCATAAACCCTCGCGGCTTAAGCCCTCTGGTTCACTGGTTCCTGCGCCCTGTGTCATCCGAGAGTGTAACACCCCGAAAAGTCAAAACGAGTCATTAAGGATAAGTGGGCTTAACTAATGGGTATTTAATAGAAAAAGAAAGGATTATGGGCTAATTTGGGTTTATGGACAAGAACTTGAGTAATTGAGGCCCATGATCAGCCTTAACCTACCCAAATGCAGCCACCATCTTCTCATTTCAACCCTAACAACAAGAATTCGTAGAGAGAGAAAGTAGAGAGAGAAAGTGCAAGAAACACAAGATTTGAAGCTCGTAAGATCAAGGGATTGAGGATCTGGGTGTTTGTGCATCAAATCTCAAAGAAAGGAGCAACAAACAAGGTAAGAATCGACCTATAATGCCTTCTGTAGATGAAACCCGGATTCTAGGGTTTTGGGTTTTGAAAAGTTGCAAAGAATCGCATAAAGGTCACATTTTTACGTATGAAAACATGTATAAAGCTTAGATTTAGCCTCATGGATGATAAACTAAGAGGTTGGACGTAAAAAGTTGTGATTTTGGGTTAAAAACGGACTGGTTCGTGATTTTTATGCGATCTGCGAAACTGTATATGCATCCAGCGAATTTGCATAATCATCCAGCGAAACTAAGAACATTTCCAGCGAAATCACAGTTTCGCTTCGGCGAAACTACAGTTTCGTTCGGGCGAAACTATGGACCCATAGATATTGCGAAACTAGGAAATTCCAACGAAAGTTGGGCGCTCAAGGCAGAAGTGCTGCCCAGCGAAACTGGTAGCGAAACTGCCAGCGAAACTGGCAGCGAAACTGCCAGCGAAACTGTGGGCGAAATTATGAAGAAAATGACGTTTTTGTGCATTAACTTTCGTGCAGCTAGAGTGTTTGGACTATAGCTTAAGTAACTTAGGATTGAAGCTATTTGCTAAGTTCAGGTGAGTTCTAGATCCCCTTATTTAAACGTTTTTCCTTGTTTTTGGGGCTATTATGCATAGTAAACATAAGGTTTTCAAGATAAGGATTTCAAGGTGTTTTAACAAGGAAATACATTTTTCTAAAGCAAAATGTGACACTTAAATAGCTCAAAATAATTTTCGGGCGCGCTGACCTGGCAGCCCGGCCCCAGCCAGGGGCGTTGCCCCTTGGACCCCACTAGGGGCTGCTGCCCCTAGGACCCCGCTGTCAGGGGCTGCCGCCCCCGAACCCCCGCTGTCCCGCGGAGGGTCGGTTACGTGTTATGATGACTAGTACTTGGTATGTTGTGTACTTAATCAGCTAAGTATTTATATATATTAAGTGAAAAATAATACTAATGAGAAGTGGAACTTAATGAATGTTACCCCTGGGCCCGTTTGATGATGAAAAGTCTTGCAAGCCCTATGATAGACTTCGCTTATGGGTGAGTCTGATGTATGATGATGGATCCGTATTCATGAGCGGGCTATGTGCCTGCTAGTGTGGATCAACTGTCGGGGGAAACTACCATGAAGATGTGTACCGACGGGGATCGATCGACCGTCGGGGGTAGCGACCATGGATAACGTGTACCGACGGGGATTGACATTCGTTGTCAATCAACATGGAGAGCTTGCTTTGTGCAAACCTCGCCAATGATGAAGTAAAACGAAATGAAAGAATAAAAGATAATGAACGTGCCTAATGTGATGCAAGTAATGTTTGTAGTATGATGTATGCGTGTTCATTATATGAAAGGATAAAAGATTATACTTTCTTACTTATATAAAACTAGAACTCACTCAGCGTGGCTGACTTTTTATGCATAATAGTGGGCAGGTAGGCGCTGATGCTGAGGATGGCACAACGGAGCTACTTGGGGAAATATGGATGGCATTCCTATTAATGAAGCCTTTATTGTAATTAATGAACAAGGAATATGTTTGTTTACCTTTAAAGGACAAATGTATGAGTACAATGGGGTTTCTAAGTCTTTAACGAATGTTTAAATTATTTTCCGCTGCAATGTTTTGTTATTAAACTGAATTTATGCTATGAATTGCCAACTGTGAGGTTTCCTGGGAACGGGGCCTTACAAGTTGGTATCAGAGCCAAAGTTTAAGAGAAAGGGGTAAAACATTTTTCAAACCTAAACTTAAACTGAGAATGGGACCAAATGAGGGATGCCAACCCAAGTAGCTACGTGCCATCAGGTAAAATATTTCAAGTAAACTGGCAATATATGCGTGTGCTATTTGTTTTATATACGTGTAGATTTGAATGCTGGCATGTGTTAGGATAGTGATTGCTTGGGACAGTAGGGTAAGGTAAGTAGTTAATCACACTTGGCCACTGTAATTAAGGACTTACCATACTTGTAATGATCTGAGCAATTAACTTGAATAACCATTTCGGTGTTTAAATCTTATAGGAATTAGATATGGCGGGTAGGAAAGCTGGGAAGGCTACACGTGGACGTCCTCGAGGTGGTCGTACCACTACACCACGTGTCACCCGGAGCAAAGCTAAGGCTCCCGAGACTGTTCACGAGGAGTCAGACCTCCATAGTCAACCAGAGGGCGAGGGATCAGCCACCCTCAAGTCCACTGTGAAGGAGGCCATCGCCGATGAAGTCTACAATGTCATGCAAGATGTCTTACCCTCGGTGGTGAATGAGGTGCTTAAAGCAGTCAAGGATGGAGAGAAAGCTGATAAGAAGGAGAAGGAAAATAAGAAGAATTCTGGAAGGTCCACTGGGAGGATGGAGGAATCTGAAGAGGAGCCATCAAACCCTAAGGTGGTAATCCACGATGACGACAGTGATGAGGAGGCTGAGAGGGAGACGGTTAGGGGGTGCAACTATGGGGCATTTCAAAGGTGCAAGCCCCCAACCTTTGACGGTAACGGCAATGCTACTGCCGCTCATCGATGGATCAGAGAAATGGAGGCGGTACTTGAAATTAGTGAATGCCGCGAAGATCAGAAAGTTAAGTTTGCCACTCATTCTTTCGTCGACTCAGCGTTGTGCTGGTGGGACAATATTGTCCAGGCTGAAGGAAAGCGATCGATAGCCAAGATGAGGTGGTCTGAGCTGAAAGAGTTAGTGCTGGAGGAGTATTGCCCTCATCGGGAATTAGACAAGATTGAAAAGGAATTCTTGTATTTGGAGGCTGGGAACATGACTCACCAAGAGTATACCTCCAAGTTCAACGAACTTGCAAGACTTGTGCCAGACATGGTAACACCTGTATCCAAGAAGATCAAGAGATACATGCAGGGTTTGCCTGTGGACATCAGGAGGCACATGATTGCGGCTAGACCAGGCACGTTTAGGTCCGTGGTGGATTTAGCTGGGAGGTTGTATGATGAGAGGGACCCAATACCTGTGCAGAAGAAGGTGGAGAAATGGAGTGGGAACAAGAATGGAAATGGGAAAAGATTCGGAGGTGATAACTTCAGGGGTGGAGAGAAGAGGATGAGAGCTGAGGATCAATCAGGGAGACAGGAAAATACAGGTGAAGGGGGTGCCTGTAGAAAATGTGGAAAACGCCATTTTGGGGAGTGCAGAGTTGGGACTGGAAAGTGTTTTAAATGTGGGGGCGAGGGTCACTATGCTAGAGAGTGCAAGGCGGTGAAGTGCTACCAGTGTGGCGAGATAGGGCATGCGGAGAAGGACTGCAAGAAAGGAAAATCAGGAGGACCAGGAACAGTTAAAGTGGGAGACAAAGGGAAGGGTGACGGTTTAAAGGCAAAGGCGAGGGCGTTTAAGATAACTCGTGAGGAGGCCAGGGCAGATCCAGAAGTGGTTTCAGGTATGTTTCTGGTGGATGACGAATATGCTTCTGTGCTCTTTGATTCTGGTGCTAGTAAGAGTTTTGTGTCTACTGCCTTTTGTCGTTTATTGCATGATAAGAGTAGGAAGATAGACGAGCCCTTTTATGTAGAAACAGCCATTGGTGAGTCCACTAAGGTAACTGAAGTGCTTGAGGATTGCCTGATTGAGTTAGAAGATTGTAAGTTCCCTGCTAGGTTGTATGTTATGGCCTTAGGAGGTTTCGATGTGGTGTTAGGCATGGATTGGTTAGCTAGCTATGAAGCCAATATTGTGTGTAGCAAGAAAATAATTCGTCTAAAAGCACCCGATGGTAAATCTGTTACGGTTCGTGGGGATAAGATGTGTTGTGTGCCGAAGGTCGTGTCGATGATCACAGCTGAAAAGTACATGAGACGTGGGTGTAGCGCTTACTTGGCCTACATAAAAGACGTGAACGTGCTGGAGCCACAAGTATCAGACATGCCGGTAGTGCGTGAGTTTCCTGACGTCTTTCCTGAAGACCTGACTGGTGTGCCGCCGGACCGCGAAATCGAATTCCAGATTGATTTGTTACCGGGAGCACAGCCCGCCGCTAAAGCACCATATCGGTTGGCTCCTTCGGAGATGGTAGAATTGAAGGACCAGTTGCAAGATTTATTGGATAAGGGTTTCATCCGACCGAGCATCTCTCCATGGGGTGCTCCGGTTTTATTCGTCAAGAAGAAAGACGGTAGCATGCGGATGTGCATTGACTACCGCGAGCTCAATAAGCTGACCGTAAAGAATCGGTACCCGTTACCAAGGATCGATGACTTGTTCGATCAACTTCAGGGTGCCAGCTGGTTTTCGAGGATAGATCTGCGGTCTGGTTACCACCAACTAAAGGTGAAAGAACAAGACATTCCTAAAACAGCGTTTCGGACGCGCTATGGACATTACGAATTTCTCGTCATGTCCTTTGGTTTAACTAACGCACCAGCTGCTTTTATGGACCTTATGAATCGGGTATGTCGGCCAATGTTGGATAAATCGGTAATAGTGTTCATCGATGACATTTTGATCTATTCAAAAAGTGAAGAAGAACATGCCGATCATATTCGAGAAGTCTTGGAAACACTCAGAAGCGAGAAGTTATATGCTAAGTTCTCCAAATGTGCATTTTGGCTTCGCGAAGTTCAATTTCTGGGTCATGTGGTTAATCCCGAGGGGATCAGAGTGGACCCTACGAAGGTTGAAGCGGTAATGCAATGGGAATCTCCAAAGACGCCAACCGAGATTCGCAGTTTCTTAGGTCTGGCAGGTTACTACAGGAGGTTTATCCAGGATTTCTCCAAGATAGCTTCTCCTTTAACTAAGCTGACCCGGAAGGATGTGAAGTATGAATTGTAGGATTCTATGTGCCCAAGACACTTAGAATATTGATGTGGTTAGTACGTTATGATCCAAGTCGGGTTATACCCAATAACAAGCTTAGCAAACACCAATTAATATTTAATTGATGATATGATCATGCAATTAAATATTTACACCAAATTTAGAAAATGGGTTTTCTAAATAAGTTGCATATGAGATGGAACAATTTATTAGGATATTTTGTTCAATAATATTATTTGAAGTGTTATTTAAATTAGTTGTATAACACCAAATAATAATGAGAGTATACTACTTATACAATTAATTGGTTAATTGTATAAACTAGTTAGAATACTAGACAATACATATGTGTATGTTTATTATTTATAAAAGACTAGTTATATGTGTGTTAATGGTTGAGATTTATAAAAGAAAGTCTTCCTTTTATATACAAGAAACATCCATGTGCATGTGATGTGCATGTGTTGTGTTTGTTTATAAAATTTAAAAGAAAAAAAAACCTCTTATTTTACTCCAAAGAAACCGTCCACTTTGCTTCAAATGGGAGACAAAACATGCATGTGGGACTTGCATGTTTGTATTGTTCTCAAAAAGAGATTCTCTTGACAAACACACACATGACTAGCTCCACTAACAAGATATTATACTCTCACATTCTCATTATTAAGAACATGCAAGACACAACAAAAATTCTGCAGCCCTCTCTCTCTTCATCCTACGGTTTTAGAAGCTGAAAAAAAGGTTTTCCAGCAAGATTCAAGAGAGTTAGAAGAGCTGTTTTGAGTTGATTTCATGTTGTTCTTGGTGTGAGGTTCTTGCACTCCATGATTATGAATCATGCATGCAACTAACAACACAAAAATCAGCTTCCTCTCTCTCTCTAAGCTACGGTTTTCAGCAGCAGTGAACAAGGGTTTTCAAGCTGGGTTTTTGGTGTTGTTTTGGTGATTTCTACCTAACAAGAGAAGGTGTTTGCAAGGAGCTTGGGGTATACTAGCTTGAGGGTTCCTTCTTTGGAGTCTTGGCCGAGTTCTTGAGCATCTAACAACTCTTTTCTGTCGAGTTTAGCTGCTGCAGAAAGGTATTAATCACAGCTCAATGAAGCTGTGATTTTATGTAGTTTTACATACGTTCATAGCTTGTTAATTCACATAAATGATCCTTTGTTCTTTGGGTTTGTTTTATACATCAATATGCTCATCTAATGAACATATTTTTCAGATTATAAACATGGTTATAATGTTATACTTCCGCTGCGTTTTCATAAAGTTTAAATGGTTAAACTATGATTTTATGTTCTAACAAACCCAACAATGGCATCAAGAGCCGGTTATGTGGATAGCTTGCTTGTTCTTGTCCTTTAAAAATTAGTTTTAGAGGATGTTTTTAAACTCATAATAGGCTGATTATGGGCTGCTACATTTCTGTTTTGATGAATCCCAAACTTTCAAGATTATATCATACATGCTTGTGATGAAATCTTGAAAGAAAGACATGTTGATAAAATGTTGATTGTTTGGACACTATTTAAAACCAAAAATTTCAGTTTATGTTGGCTGAAATTTGGTGGTTTTAAGTGGGGTTTCATTATATGAATAAATGATATGATCATTGGTTGTTAAAGTGCATAACCTAGCTTAAGGCCTTGTGTGATTTGGATGGTTTTAATGGTTGTTTTAATTCATTCAATTGGGTTGTAATATTTATGTTTATTATTTGGGTTGTAATTATTTATTCATTTGGTTATGTAATAAATAGATTAGGTGCATTTCTTTTATTAGAAAAATGTATTAGGATATAATTTTTGTAAAAGGAAGATGCACAAAATGAAGACCCAAAGATGGACATCAAAGACACAAAAAAGGGACTTGAAGCATATGGATGCAAGTTCAAGTGGGAGTCTAAGAAGACCTCTATTTTGTGTTGTATTCAACCCTTAGGAAAGACCAAATGATCACACTTGTGATGGCAAACAAGTGTGGTCACAATAGTAGCTATGGTTATGCACATTGTGGTTGTTTATATTATGCTTGTTTGGTTGTTTGTTGTATGATTGTTGTTTGATATTTGGATATGCATAACAAACTCATTAGCAAACTTAACAAGCTGGAAATTTATGGTTTCTTAATCATTAAGTAATTAATAAGAGGTTATTAAAAGGATTAATGATTTAATAAAAGAGGTTTTATTAAAAATAAACCATAAGATACCTTGCATCTATGGTTCTTAATCATTAAGTAATTAATAAGAGGTTATTAAAAGGATTGATGATTTAATAAAAGAGGTTTTATTAAAAATGAACCATAGGATACCTTGTATTTGAAAGCATGCAAATACAAGGTACATAGAGTTTTCAAAACTAGAATTAATGAAAACTAAAAATCCCTTTTCAAACAAGTTTAACACCGTCCTTTTGCACAACACTTAAGTCATTTGGAAACTCTTAATGGGATAAAGGTCACCTAACCATTTTGAGGGAACTTATGACTTAAGGTGGGAATACCACATTGGTGGGATAAAGGTCACCTAACCACTTGTGTTGGTAAACTCACATGTGTGTGCAAGTAGGGTAACTTGATTTGCAAACCATGTTGAATGGATCACCTAAAATATGGTTTCCAAATGTTGTTGATGGGATTAACATGCCGACTTTACATATGATGTTTAAAGTCGATCCCATACCGCTAGAAGTTACAAAAGGTTGCAATTGTCAAATGTTGACTACCTTGTTAATTTGAATAATGGGATAAAGGTCACCTAACCATTATTTGAATGTAACGTTGGATTCTAGATTTTAATTATTAATTGTCTATGAGACATAAAGGGTATTAATAATTAAAATGAAATTTTTCAGAAATACTAAAAGAACTTTGTAAAATTTATAGAATGACCGCAAACAATAATGCTACCACCCCGACCGTCCATACCCTATCACTGAGAACTATTTTAGAGAGGGATCGTCTGAACCATAATAACCTTATGGACTAGTCTCGAAACTTAAGAATTGTTCTCAAGCAAGAGCAAAGGCAAATGTCCTTGACGATCCTATTCCTAACCAACCCGACCCCGACGATGTTGAGGCCATTCCCGATCCCAAGGCAAATGTTGCCAAAGGAGGAGGGCATGTCAAAGGCAAAGGGGAAGGGAAGATCAAAGCGGAACCTCCAAAACCTAAGCTTATGAGGCCTAAGGTAACCGAAAACGATCCATGCTTTGAGTATGGTGAGATAGGTCATTTGAAAGGGAATTGTCCAACCTATCTCAATGAGTTGAGAAATAAGAGGGATGCTAGGCAAAACCTCAAGCACAACTTTCATAATCCATATTGACTTAAATGTTATTTCCTCAAAGCACATGGGTAATTGGATACCACATGTGGAACTCACTATTGCAATCTGTTGCAAGGGTTCAAAAGAAATAAGCACTTTAAGAAAGGAGACTATGTTTTGAAACTTTCAAAAGGTTTGGAAGTTGTTCAAAACATATTATATGCTCCTAGTTTGACTAGGACCATGATTTAAGTTTCCCTTTTAAAATGATATGGTTATGATTTAAAGTTAGTAAATGATGGTATTTATGTTTATATGGATGATGTATATTATTTCAAGGCTGTGCCTTCTAATGATATTTATGAATTGGTTCATGATGATTCGTCCTATAATAACACATTATACCAATCATACACCAAGAGACTTAAAATGGTTTAAGTGACTCTTATTCTTGTCATTGTCATCTTAGTCACATAAACAAGAAAGGGACTTAAACACCTTAAAAGAATGGTCTTTTAAAAGCAAATGAAAATTGTTCATTTGATAAGTGTGAATCTTGTTTACAAGGTAAGATGACCAACACGCCCTTTAGTGGTACTAATGAGAGGGCAAAAAGACTTATTAGGAATCATACATTTGGATGTATGTGGTCCTTTTATGACAATGACAAGGTATGGTGAAACTTACTTCATTACCTTAACTGACGATTATAGTTGCTATGGTTATGTGTACTTGATGGCACATAAACATGAAGAATTTGAAATGTTCAAAAACTTCAAGAATGAAGTTGAAAATCAACTCGATAGAACTACCAAAGTTCTCCGTTTAGATAGAGAAGGTGAATACCTAAGTGAGACTTTTGGGGATCATCTAGGAAGTTATAAGATTGTCTCACAACTTACTCCTCACAGAACACCATAACATAATGATGTGTCTGAAAGGAGATCGAACCCTATTGGATATGGTTCGACCTATGATGTCTATAAGCTCACTACCTCTATAATTTTGGGGTTTCGCACTACTCTCCGAGGCTCGTATTTTGAATATGGCCCAAACCAAGAAAATTGATTCGACACCTTTTGAAATATGAAATGGAATAGTTCCATCGCTATCATATTTAAAAGTATGGGTTATGAAGCTTATGCTAAGCTTAACACCCAAACCAACTGAAAGTCGATTCACTAAGTGTATGTTTGTTGGATATCCAAAAGGACTGTATAGGATACTACTTCTTTGATCCAACAAAGCAAAAGGTATTTATTGCTCAAAAGGCATAGTTCTTGGAAGCCAAGTTCCTTATGGAAGGAATGACGCATAGAACAGTGGAATTTGATGAGGATCAAGATCCACAAGCCGATACACGTTTGGTTGACACTAGCTGTCAACAAGAGGTTGTTGAAATGATCAAGAGGTTGATCAATACACATAAAATGTTCATAGATCTGGTAGAGTTAGCATTCCACCTGAAATATATGGATTTTTCATGGATGGATGCTATGAGATTGACTCCGATGAGCCAACTACATACCATAATGCTATGTCCAATTCGGATTGTGACAAATGGCTGGAAGCCATGAACGTAAAGATGCAATCCATGTATGACAACCAAGTTTAGGAATTGGTTGACCCTCCATTTAACTCCAAACCGGTTGGATGCAAGTGGGTTTTCGAGAAGAAAACAAATATGCATGGAAACTTGGACACTGACAAGGCTTGTGTGGATAAAAAGGCTAGTGGGAGTGTAATCATATTCCTAGTATTGTATGTTGATGACATAATGCTATATGGAAAGGACATTCCAACCATGGAAGGTGTTAAAACCTGGCTTGGAAATTGTTTTTCCATAAAAGATCTCGGTGAAGCCGCCTATATTTTGGGAATAAAGATCTATAGGGATGGATCGAGGCGGTTGATAGGGTTAAACCAAAGTGCATACATTGATAAAATCTTGAAAAGGTTCAAGATGATAAACTCTAAGAAAGGTATAGTACCTATTCAAAGAGGGACAATATTGAGTGCATCTCAATGTCCAAGCTCAAAGGATGAGCAAGATCGCATGAAGGACATCCCATATGCGTCTGCTATAGGATCCATCATGAATGCGATGATATGCACTAGACTGGACATGTCATGCGCGTTAAGCATGACAAGTAGATATCAGCAGAATCCATGTAACACCCATTGGATGGTTGTTGAAAGTATATTAGAATACCTTAGGAGGACTAAGGATATGTTTCTAATATACGGATCTGATGAAGAGGAACTAGTTGTAAAGGGTTACACGAATGCTAGTTTCCAAACTGATCGAGATGATTCTCGATCACAATCGGGTACGTCTCCATTATGAATAGGGTAGCATTGTCCACTACAGAATTCGAATACATAGCCGCCTCATTAGCAGCTTGGGAAGCTGCATGGATAAAAAGGTTTATCACCAATCTAAGGATGGTCTCTACCATTCAAGACTCCTTAGAAATCTTTGGGATGACGAGGGTGCGATTGTTCAAATCAAGGAACCCCGTGCACATCAAAAGATTAGGCACAATGAGCGGAGATTCAACTACATAAGAGATGAAGTTGAAAAGGGAAAGATATGTATTCGCAAAGTTCGCTTTGATCAAAACATTGCGGATCCACTCACGAAGCTCCTTGAAAGGGCAAAGCATGAAAGTCATGCTTGTGCCTTAGGACTTCGATATTCTAGTGATTGGGCTTGATCAAATTTTGTATTTGAATATGTGGAACTCTTTATTATTTGAATAAAATTATTTGGTTATAATGTCTCAATTAATGTTCCAATTTAGCATGTTTAATCCATGAGTAAATTATTTACTCTAAATGTCCGTAGTCGTTCATACTTGTGGGAACAAGTGTGAGGATAAGACTATTATGAACTTGGATTGGTTGATATTCATAAGGATAAATATAGAGCAATGGGTTGCTACCAAGGTTCATAGATATTTGTGGGATACAAATATTGGACTAACCCGCATCGCGAATTTTACTACATGGAATCTTATCGATTGATCATAAGTAAATTTGAGTAAAGGCGAATATCATTTGGTATCCTCCGACCTGAGATACATATTGGGTTTTGATATTCACCAAGTGTTATACCTTGAGCTAGTTCTTCACTAATATGAAACAATTGTCAGTACATAAGGCTATATTCAGGTATGACATAAGGTGATTGTGAGAAACGTATGTAGTCAAGATGGGATTTGTTCCTCTTATTCGTTGAGAGTACGATGTCTAAGGCCTGATTAAGTTAAATCAACAAGGAATGATCATTCTGTGTCCTTGGATTTAACATGACATCTGTAACAAAAGGATAGATGATTGATTCACCAAAATCATTTCAAGTAGGGTACTTGAATGGGATGATGTTATTGAATGGCTATAAGTCATGCGTATTAAGGGTAGTAAACCGTTGTTAGGCGTCATTTACTGCTTGCATCAATCTTCTATGAATCTTGGGCAAGTGGGAGATTGTAGGATTCTATGTGCCCAAGACACTTAGAATATTGATGTGGTTAGTACGTTATGATCCAAGTCGGGTTATACCCAATAACAAGCTTAGCAAACACCAATTAATATTTAATTGATGATATGATCATGCAATTAAATATTTACACCAAATTTAGAAAATGGGTTTTCTAAATAAGTTGCATATGAGATGGAACAATTTATTAGGATATTTTGTTCAATAATATTATTTGAAGTGTTATTTAAATTAGTTGTATAACACCAAATAATAATGAGAGTATACTACTTATACAATTAATTGGTTAATTGTATAAACTAGTTAGAATACTAGACAATACATATGTGTATGTTTATTATTTATAAAAGACTAGTTATATGTGTGTTAATGGTTGAGATTTATAAAAGAAAGTCTTCCTTTTATATACAAGAAACATCCATGTGCATGTGATGTGCATGTGTTGTGTTTGTTTATAAAATTTAAAAGAAAAAAAAACCTCTTATTTTACTCCAAAGAAACCGTCCACTTTGCTTCAAATGGGAGACAAAACATGCATGTGGGACTTGCATGTTTGTATTGTTCTCAAAAAGAGATTCTCTTGACAAACACACACATGACTAGCTCCACTAACAAGATATTATACTCTCACATTCTCATTATTAAGAACATGCAAGACACAACAAAAATTCTGCAGCCCTCTCTCTCTTCATCCTACGGTTTTAGAAGCTGAAAAAAAGGTTTTTCCAGCAAGATTCAAGAGAGTTAGAAGAGCTGTTTTGAGTTGATTTCATGTTGTTCTTGGTGTGAGGTTCTTGCACTCCATGATTATGAATCATGCATGCAACTAACAACACAAAAATCAGCTTCCTCTCTCTCTCTAAGCTACGGTTTTCAGCAGCAGTGAACAAGGTTTTCAAGCTGGGTTTTTGGTGTTGTTTTGGTGATTTCTACCTAACAAGAGAAGGTGTTTGCAAGGAGCTTGGGGTATACTAGCTTGAGGGTTCCTTCTTTGGAGTCTTGGCCGAGTTCTTGAGCATCTAACAACTCTTTTCTGTCGAGTTTAGCTGCTGCAGAAAGGTATTAATCACAGCTCAATGAAGCTGTGATTTTATGTAGTTTTACATACGTTCATAGCTTGTTAATTCACATAAATGATCCTTTGTTCTTTGGGTTTGTTTTATACATCAATATGCTCATCTAATGAACATATTTTTCAGATTATAAACATGGTTATAATGCTATACTTCCGCTGCGTTTTCATAAAGTTTAAATGGTTAAACTATGATTTTATGTTCTAACAAACCCAACATGAATGGGGTCCTGATCAGGAGAGCGCCTTCCTAGAACTAAAGATGAGGTTAACGCAAGCCCCTGTCCTAACGCTACCTGAGGGGAACGAGGACCTGGTAGTCTACTCGGATGCCTCATATGCAGGATTGGGTTGCGTGTTGATGCAACGAGGGAAGGTGATAGCCTATGCTTCTAGACAACTAAAAGCCCACGAGGCCAATTATCCTACACATGATTTGGAGTTGGCAGCGGTGGTGTTTGCATTGAAGATTTGGAGGCACTACCTGTATGGGGTGAAGTGCACCATCTTCACCGATCATAAGAGTCTGAAGTATTCTTTGAACAAAAAGAACTCAATATGAGGCAGAGGAGGTGGCTGGAACTGATCAAGGACTATGACTGCGAAATTCATTATCATCCAGGCAAAGCTAATGTGGTTGCTGACGCCCTTAGCCGAAAGGGACGACCCGAACCAATTCGGGTGAGGGCTTACCAAATAATTATGACGCCTGATGTTATGAAGCAAGTGAGGGAGTTTCAGGATGAGGCATTAAGAGAGGACGGAGTCAACTCTGAAAGAATGAAAGGGCAAACTTCAGATTTGGGGGAAAACACCCTGGGTGTTAGAACTCGATCTGGGAGAATGTGGATCCCTCTCTATGGGGATTTGAGGGGAAAGATCATGCATGAGGCTCATAAAACTAGATATTCTATTCATCCTGGTGTCACAAAAATGTACCAAGATCTGAAGAAAGATTACTGGTGGCCAGGAATGAAGCGTGACGTGGTTAAGTATGTAAGCAAGTGCTTGACTTGTTTACAGGTGAAGGCAGAACACCAAAAGCCATATGGGAAAATCCAGCCGTTGGATATTCCTGAATGGAAATGGGAACACATCACGATGGACTTCATCACGAAGCTACCTCACACGACGAAAGGAAGCGACACGATCTGGGTGATTGTTGACCGCTTGACAAAGAGCGCCCATTTCCTACCAATTCGTGAGACGTTTTCCTCTGAGAAGTTAGCAGATCTATTCATCAAGGAGATCGTGGCTCGTCACGGCGTGCCAGTGTCTATCGTTTCGGATAGGGACACGCGGTTCACGTCTAAATTCTGGAAGAGGTTCCACGACTCAATGGGGACTAGACTGCATATTAGTACGGCTTACCACCCCCAGACGGATGGTCAGTCGGAAAGAACAATTCAGACATTAGAAGACATGCTGCGAGCATGTGTGATCGATTTCGGTGGAAGTTGGGATGAGCACTTACCATTGGCGGAATTCTCGTATAATAATAGTTACCATGCCAGCATTGGTATGCCACCCTACGAGATGTTGTATGGTAGGAAGTGCAGAACGCCCGTGTGTTGGGGTGACATCGGGCAAAAGGAATTGGGGAGCCTTGAAGTGATTGAGGTCACAACTGAGAAGTTAGATAAGATCAAGGCATTCATGAAAGCTGCAAAGGATCGTCAGAAGTCTTACGCCGATAAGAGGCGTAGACCTATAGAATTTGAGGTTGGTGACAAGGTTATGCTCAAGGTATCGCCATGGAAAGGGATCATTAGGTTTCGAAAAAGGGGAAAGTTAAGCCCGAGATTCATAGGGCCTTTCCGCATCATCGCAAGGGTAGGGGAAGTGGCCTACAGACTAGAATTACCTGATGAGTTGAGTGGAATTCACCCTACGTTCCACGTATCTCACCTTAGGAAATGTCTAGCAGACGATGATGCATTTGTACCATTAGAGGACATTGAAGTCGACGAGCGACTGAATTACGTAGAGCAGCCGGTGGCTATCCTGGATCGGAAAGAGAAGCGCTTACGTAATAAGTGGTTCCGCTTGTACGAGTACAATGGAGGCACAGAAAGGGATCAGAATCTACGTGGGAGGCCGAGGAAGAGATGAGGAGATTTTATCCTCAATTGTTTGAGGACTGACAGGTTTCGAGGACGAAACCTAAATAAGTGGGGGAGACTTGTAACACCCCGAAAAGTCAAAACGAGTCATTAAGGATAAGTGGGCTTAACTAATGGGTATTTAATAGAAAAAGAAAGGATTATGGGCTAATTTGGGTTTATGGACAAGAACTTGAGTAATTGAGGCCCATGATCAGCCTTAACCTACCCAAATGCAGCCACCATCTTCTCATTTCAACCCTAACAACAAGAATTCGTAGAGAGAGAAAGTAGAGAGAGAAAGTGCAAGAAACACAAGATTTGAAGCTCGTAAGATCAAGGGATTGAGGATCTGGGTGTTTGTGCATCAAATCTCAAAGAAAGGAGCAACAAACAAGGTAAGAATCGACCTATAATGCCTTCTGTAGATCAAACCCGGATTCTAGGGTTTTGGGTTTTGAAAAGTTGCAAAGAATCGCATAAAGGTCACATTTTTACGTATGAAAACATGTATAAAGCTTAGATTTAGCCTCATGGATGATAAACTAAGAGGTTGGACGTAAAAAGTTGTGATTTTGGGTTAAAAACGGACTGGTTCGTGATTTTTCTACGATCTGCGAAACTGTATATGCATCCAGCGAATTTGCATAATCATCCAGCGAAACTAAGAACATTTCCAGCGAAATCACAGTTTCGCTTCGGCGAAACTACAGTTTCGTTCGGGCGAAACTATGGACCCATAGATATTGCGAAACTAGGAAATTCCAACGAAAGTTGGGCGCTCAAGGCAGAAGTGCTGCCCAGCGAAACTGGTAGCGAAACTGCCAGCGAAACTGCCAGCGAAACTGGCAGCGAAACTGCCAGCGAAACTGTGGGCGAAATTATGAAGAAAATGACGTTTTTGTGCATTAACTTTCGTGCAGCTAGAGTGTTTGGACTATAGCTTAAGTAACTTAGGATTGAAGCTATTTGCTAAGTTCAGGTGAGTTCTAGATCCCCTTATTTAAACGTTTTTCCT
This sequence comes from Flaveria linearis, assembly GCA_024085815.1. Taxonomy (NCBI): domain Eukaryota; kingdom Viridiplantae; phylum Streptophyta; class Magnoliopsida; order Asterales; family Asteraceae; genus Flaveria; species Flaveria linearis. The sequence goes on from CM044014.1 coordinate 38,004,868, forward strand.
TGTTTTTGGGGCTATTATGCATAGTAAACATAAGGTTTTCAAGATAAGGATTTCAAGGTGTTTTAACAAGGAAATACATTTTTCTAAAGCAAAATGTGACACTTAAATAGCTCAAAATAATTTTCGGGCGCGCTGACCTGGCAGCCCGGCCCCAGCCAGGGGCGTTGCCCCTTGGACCCCACTAGGGGCTGCTGCCCCTAGGACCCCGCTGTCAGGGGCTGCCGCCCCGAACCCCGTTGTCCCGCGGAGGGTCGGTTACGTGTTATGATGACTAGTACTTGGTATGTTGTGTACTTAATCAGCTAAGTATTATATATATATTAAGTGAAAAATAATACTAATGAGAAGTGGAACTTAATGAATGTTACCCCTGGGCCCGTTTGATGATGAAAAGTCTTGCAAGCCCTATGATAGACTTCACTTATGGGTGAGTCTGATGTATGATGATGGATCCGTATTCATGAGCGGGCTATGTGCCTGCTAGTGTGGATCAACTGTCAGGGGAAACTACCATGAAGATGTGTACCGACGGGGATCGATCGACCGTCGGGGTAGCGACCATGGATAACGTGTACCGACGGGGATTGACATTCGTTGTCAATCAACATGGAGAGCTTGCTTTGTGCAAACCTCGCCAATGATGAAGTAAAACGAAATGAAAGAATAAAAGATAATGAACGTGCCTAATGTGATGCAAGTAATGTTTGTAGTATGATGTATGCGTGTTCATTATATGAAAGGATAAAAGATTATACTTTCTTACTTATATAAAACTAGAACTCACTCAGCGTGGCTGACTTTTTATGCATAATAGTGGGCAGGTAGGCGCTGATGCTGAGGATGGCACCACGGAGCTACTTGGGGAAATATGGATGGCATTCCTATTAATGAAGCCTTTATTGTAATTAATGAACAAGGAATATGTTTTGTTTACCTTTAAAGAACAAATGTATGAGTACAATGGGGTTTCTAAGTCTTTAACGAATGTTTAAATTATTTTCCGCTGCAATGTTTTGTTATTAAACTGAATTTATGCTATGAATTGCCAACTGTGAGGTTTCCTGGGAACGGGGCCTTACAGAGAGGTCCCGGGTTCGACCCCGGGCCACCTCAAACATATGTTTTAGCCATTTTTAAGCTCTAAAAATTTAGAAAAAAAATCCTAAAAATCACAAAAATGTTTTTATAAACATTAAATATTTTTAGAACCACTTAATTATTTTCTGAAATTTATTTTAACATTTTAACAATTTTATTAAATGTTTTAAATAAATAAAAATTACAAATATTACAAATTAATTCTACAAAAGTGAAGTTTAATAATAATTTAATTTATTAAATTATTATTCGATACAGTGTTACATTTAATTTATTCAAATAATATTTACTAGTATTAAATCATCATTAAATATAAATGTTTTATATTTAAATCATTCCAAAAACATTTTTCATTTAAATAATTAAATACTTTAATTAATTGACATAATTAATTAATAGAATTAATTATTTGTTTATTTTTCCACACGTTAACAATAAATCAAACAGATACGTATACTGATACATACATTTTAATAAATTCAAAACATAATGACTTTCAAATTCATATTATTTATTTCAAAACATTTCAACTAAATAAATCACTTTATTTAAACTACCATTCAAGACCCAATGGAAACCCTAGCACATTCCCAATTCTCAAATCACTATTATTCTAATTCGAGGCACCGTTCCTTAGGTTAATCATAAGGAAATCGCTGGTGTCAAATCTATCACGTTCAAAATTCAATCTCATCAATCAGGTGAGTATTCATATCCCCTTTTTATATCATTTCTTATTTGGGGGAAATCATGTGATACAATATATTCAATAATGATATTCTATTGTTATTTCATTCTAAATTCAATTCAAGACAGGTTATGTTATTACTTGCAATTATGTGAACATACTGTGATAAACTGGATGACAGTAAAACCCTAATTCAATCAATCAATCAATCCTGGCAACAATGTAGATCTACTGGTTTGGATAACCCACCCCATATGAATAGTCGAGTGGTGATTGTGCCAGAGGCAGGAGTTTATCTATGGTATATGTGTGGAGTCTATTATATGCAAGTGTCAAGTCAAGGGGTTGTTATTGTGTCAGTTTATCTATATGCTTTACTATTGCAATATAAGTCTTAACGTTACCTTGTGAATTGGATTATTCTCAATCAATCAATCAATCTATATGTATACTCAAAACTATGATTACTCACCAGCTAATTCGTTAGCTGACTTTATTTTCTCATATGATTTCAGGTTAAGCAAGCTAGTGGACTTCTACTTGATCATATAAGACCTGGACTTAGTCAAAACAAAAGACAATTATTATTTGTGACTTTAACTGTTGTATTTATATCTGTTAAATTCATGTTATCATGTAATCTGATTTTAATATTATTTTCACTATTAGACAATCATGAGTTATGAACAATCAATCATTCCCTCGTCCGCTCCGATGATTCCGCCGTCGGTCGGGGTGTGACATTACAACTACTTAAACTATTATTATTTTTATTAGTATCATGGATTCAACTATTTCTGTAACATATCACATTAATAATTTGAAACAGTAAGTAAAGTTCCTGCATTTCCTTCAGAGGTTCACTTAGAAGATGAAACTCAAACAACAATTCATGAAACAAAAGCCTAATATTAAATTTATAAGATCATACAAGTTTAACATACAAAAATGGGTGCTAGAAATCAGGAAACACTGTGCTTAACTGTCCCACTACCCCTGCAACTGTTTAAACTCATCTCAACTTTCCTGAAATATTGCTATGACTCAGTCCATTTAGAAATATATTAAAACACACCATATATATTATAATTTTAATATTTGTATAAGTAAATGTACTAATCCAGTAACTCTTTCATTGTAGTTGACATTGTTAATATTGTTTACTATTAATAAAACTACTATGAATATTATTATTTTTATTAGTATCATGCATTTAACTGTTACTGTAACTATTAAGTTTCATTTGACATGATTAGTAATTTTATTGTATTTTATGGTATTACTCAAATAAATATGCTACATTATATGAAAAAAAATTATTGTAATTTATTCTAAGATTTGACAATCGTTAAGAAGTTTGAATATTTTTCATTTGACAAACGTTAAGATACAAAATCGGTGCTAGAAATAAGGAAACAGTGTGCTTAACTGACCCACTACGCCTGCAACTGTTTAAAACTCATCTCAACTACCCCTGCAACTGGTTTATGTTTCTAAAATTTTGATTTGTCTTCTATACAATATATATATATACAATTTTTCTATCCAATTTTGTATCAAAGAATGAATAGAAATTGAAAGACAATGTCATAAGCACAAAACAACGAACAACCTTAGAATTATAAAGTGGAAAGTGTTCAACCCAAAAACAACACAAATGAAGTCTCATAACATAAAAGCTACTAAAAACTTTCATGACCACAACTTCACAGCCTAAACATATTTAAATGAAGTCTCATAACAGAAAAGCTACTAAAAACTTTCATGAACACAACTTAACAGCCTAAACAGATTTAGGACGATTGCGGCTATTAATCACAATCTTTGGAAGTTTAAGATTTTCATTGAACTTTTCGAGAGAATCTGTCGTGTCTCCTATGTCATCCTCAATCGTCTCATCAATGCTGCCAATCTCAATAACTTCATCCCATTTCCAGTTTAACAGATTTTCAGCCCTCTTATTTTTTTGCAGACTGATGATCCTAAAAAAATAGATGTTAAGCCAAAACAACAAATAAGCATTAGGTAATTGAAAAACAAACCAATAACACACACATGACAGAGTATACATTACTTCATAATTGAAAAGGGTTTTAGGACACCTGTTTTTCAGCTTGGTCATCTTTGATGATTTTTTCCTGTATGATCAAATGAAATAACAGAGGATACATTAGTACATAAGTAATATACGTTGAACTTTTAAAACTTTAAATAGAAAAAAAATATTAGGACAGGTAAGTTTAGGCTGCAATCTGAAGCATACATTTTCCTCATCTTGCATTAGCCTTATCATGTTTCCCTGCTTGATCAAACAAAAAAAACAATATTAAACGGCCTCAAATGCACGTCTTAGGTGTTTGAACATTTATTGCATCATTTCATATTATACCTCTGGGGTTAGTAGTAGTTTTTGTTTGCAATAACAGGGTGTGAAGGATCGCCCACCAGTGTTGATGTTAAGGTTGTCATCCTGGTCATGAGAAACAAAATATGATTCAATATTAGTTGTATAACAATTTATATAACGAACTGGTACAGATGAACACTTTCGCAGAAACATATGAGGCAAGAGAAAGTACCGGCGTTGGGTGACAAAGCTTCTCCTCCTCCTCCATGCCATCAAACAGGTATGTTTTCTCAGGTGTCCATCGAAATGACATTTTTTTACCAGGAATAAGAGGCTTTTAGATGAAATGTAATTACTAATGAACCTTTATTAGCTATTTATAAGTGGCTGAATTCGGAAAACCAACAACCACCACCGAAAAATTAAGAAAAACTAACCCCACTATCTTCCAGTTTTAATAGAAACTGATAACTGCAGCTAAAAAGAACTGCTATTAACTGCAGCTAAAAAGAACTGCTTTTTTTTAGTAACTGTCGACTTTTAAAGGTCAAGATCTTCTCCTGGGTACTTTCAATGGTCAAGATCAGCCTAAAAGTTGGTTATGGTAGAGTTGCTAATGGAAAGTTAAATAAACCACCTGAAAGTTAATTAAGCATTATATTTCATCATAGAAAAGTTAATTAAACCACTGCAGGATGATGTACAAAGGTAAAAAAATTTTATGCTGCATACTGCATTTAATAAAATACGTTTGTTCTGTTTATATCCTATATGTCATTGGATTATGACTATGTGATACTTTTAAGTTGATATATTAAGAAAGTATTGCATAAGAGTAATTATACAAGATTCACACCGGGCTTACTGGACAAACCAAAAATTAAAGAACTAAAGCACTTATGGAATGCCATACGAGTTTCTGTCGCAACCCAAAAAATTTGATATTGTGATATGATTAATCTAAATTACTTAATATTTTAGTATGAGAAGGTGTTAGAAGTTCAATAACACAACCCATAGAGAAAGGCTACCATTTTATTGAGACTAGCAACATAACTTGCTTATATTTTTCATGTGTTGCTCGAACATTATGAGTTCACTAATCATAATGTCATTGTTTCTCTACGACCTTTGAGCTTCTAAATTTGGAAGATAATATGTAATTGTTGATATTTGATTGTTTCGATCATCTGAGGTAAGTTCTAATTAGTGATTTGACTTATACTTGAAGGAACTCGTAATAGATCCCATGGGCCCAAGCTGGAGGAGTCTATTATGTTGTCGAATCCATTAGATTTGTTTACTAACAAAGGTAAAGTCGTTACTCATCTTAAGGTAATCAATGCGAAATTAATATCTAGCAATCTGATATCGTGTTTTTTTCTTTAACTTAATGCAATTATCTAGTATTTTCGTAATTGTTTGGACATGTATGTTATCTTTTGAGTGTTCATCATGATAAATATATGTGGTATCTCTAATTTTTTTTATTTTTATGTTTGTGTAAAGCTTGTATGAAGTTGTGTGTTTTATAAGTTTGGATTTAAAAAATGTGATTAGGTTTGGATTAGAGGAAGAAAATAAAGATCTTCATTACACATATGTTCATATACCAACTACCATTTAATAAAGTTCGAATGCTAATTCACACGACAACTTCAAAAATTAATACATGAATATATGTGTTCATGAGTTCCTTTCTTTGTGGGATGATAGTTGCTTGTTTTGACTATATTGTTACATTAAAACATTTGTCATCGTGTGGTGCTTACTATTTTGTATAATTGCTTATTTTTTAGTATTTCCATGTCTGCCATTACATAAGACACAAAATGTGCCTATCCACCGTTATTATTGATAGCTTAGGTCTTAATATCGTCATCGAATGAACCCTTAGGGTTGTTAAAAATAAGTGACTCTCTACTGCATTAGCATGTACGATTAATTAGCATATGCTTTAGAGGGAAATTCTTTTTAATACCTTAAATTTTTTAAACAAATTGTGTTATTGGCATCACCAATTTACACTTAAATCCATCCAAGTATTAAAAGAGACTAAACCTTTAGGTCTAAAACTGGAATTGTAAATACATAACCAAATAGTATTAGATCATAGCTGAGTAAATAAAACAATTACCAAAAGCACGACAACCATATCTTGTAAACAAACAACTGCAGAATGCAAACTACAATCCTTTGTCCAAAACATACCAAATTTAAATAAAAAAACAAAAATTCAATCATGAAACTACCGACACGACAAATTTATAGATTCCTAGTCGGATTGGAATGAAAAGATGTTATATAAACGTTGCACAGCAATGACTGACTGAGCCACGCCTGATCTGTAGAAGGTTAGGTTACTATCCTTATATTCCCATGACTCAAAGAACACACCTAAAACTGTTTGTCTATCTTCCTTCACCCATGTATCGCGAGCTGAAAGCACCCAAACATCTCGTGTATCATTGACATGAACACAAACAATGGCCGCTCTTCTTTTGTGTTTAATAAGCTTCCACAAAGAGTACGAACAATAAGTAGCCATTGATGGGATTTGAATAGTTCGGTATTGGTGAGTAGAAGAATCAATTCTAAGTATCTGATTATTTTCTAGGCCTATGTAGATACCCCTTCTTGCTACAATGGCCTCGTCATTGGTTACCTCACCATCATAGGCCAATTGTATAGGTTCCTGTAGTCTCCAAGCCCAAGCAGCCGAGTCAAATATCTCGAAACAATATGTCATACATACGACAGCGCCCCTTTTAACATTACTGCAAAAAAATAAAAACAAATTGATACATTTGACGACAATTAAACGTACGACAAAGACTATGCATACCTACCCTATGACATATAATACTTACAAATAGACAATTATAGATTTCATATGGTACAACTCACGTTTGGAGGCTTGATAAATGAAAAACAGACATACCTTCCTTTAGGAATAGACAAACGAAAGATCTTGTAATGTAACGGATGTGACCCTAATGTTACAAATGCGACCTTTGCTGTAGGATATTTCAATTTCGGATTTGGAATCGCCCGCATATTGTGACTTGCAGGCTTAAACAATGCATAAACAGATAGTGTTCGAACCCACAGATGTGCAATCTCGACCACTAAAACACCTTGCTCTGATGTTGCATGAATTATGGTCCACGGTGCCATATAACCAATATCAAGCGATCGTGAACCGGATGAAGCCACAAAATGTATCTGGCGACGACTTAAGAAGTTTAGGCACTGAACAATGAAACCTGCGAGCACATGATTATCTATTTTCTGTCGCTCCAAGACATATGCATCGTAGGATAGTAACTCAACTTCCTTGCAAGTACATCTAATTGAACTCAGAGATTTTAACGATGTTCTTGCTAGTATTTCCGAGATAATGTTCGAATCAAACATGCGAACCATTGATGGAGGCTGACCGCGGGCAGGCCTACAAAGCCCCATCTAGAAATAAAACACGTAAATTAGTCAATAAACTACAAAAAAAATCATACATGGGTTTAATTAGCATGAATGCAATCAGATGGTATGATAATTAGTAGGGCCAGACCTAGTAACAAAGGGTAATAGTACATCAATTGATTTAGTTTTACTCATTTCTTGTTCATTAAAGTTTAGTTGTTCTTTTTTACGATATCTGCTCTGTAATTTCTTTATAAAACGGAAAATTGGATAGTATATCAAGTAATTTAGCTTTATTTCATTAGAAACCAATAGTATTTAATGCTATTGATGATTTATATTTCTATGTTTTTATAAGGTATTTTCACCAGAAAATGAAGAAAACTGACTATTATCCTTCATTTACTGCAGTGCTGCAATGACTACAGAGACACGTGAAGAGGTTGCTACCAAGAAAATCGGCCACGCATTTTGTTAACTAAAATGTTTGCCAAATGGACATTACCAGACACCAAACTTCTCCGGCACATGGATCATGAAAATGTGAGCTTTCTTACTGATGTTTTTGGTTAATTGTGCATATAAATATTTTTATCCTAGTGTAAAGTTAAACTTATCCGGTATGCTTCTAAGAATCAAAAGTGCCTTCAATTAAGTCGAGTTAATAATTTTGTAGCTTGTATCTCTAATACAAGTTTGTGGTTTATCTAGTTATAAACAAAGAAACCTAATGAAACATCTGGGATAATTGGATCGTTAAAGTGTTATTAAGTTGGGGCATTTTAATGTTAGTGGGATTGACTATTATGGGAATATCTAACATATTTACTTATTTCCTACAGTTTGGGCATATTACACGCAACATGACAACGCTTGCATTGACGGAAGACGAACAGAGACACTCACAAAGAAGGAAGGTAAGTCTGTATAATTTATTACATCTAAAAGTGTTCGTTGAATTATAATGGAAATACAATGGTACATGCCTTGTCCGGACTATGACGCCTGACTATGACTTGCCGTAGCATGCATTTATGCATTATCTCATTTTAATACAAAACACTTAATAAAAATTGGAGTTATATTAAAAATGACATACCTCACACTCGCCATGATTCCTCATTGGCTCACACGCTTTATATAATGGCACCACTGAAATATATTGAACATTAGTTTATTTATATAAAATAATCAAATTGCACCATATGGATTCCATAAATATTTAATACTTGCATTAAATGAAATATATCAAACATGAATCTCAATTATTTGCGCTTACGTTTAGAAGCAATGCATTGAAAATAATTATACCTTCTAATTTATTGATATTTTTTAACAACCTACGAGTAACATACGGTTGACATTAACAAATATAACTTTTTTCACCATAATGTGTGCCACTACGGTGTCTTTGAATAATCATATGGAAGTCAACATTTTAAAGGTACCATATAGTTCCACATAAATTTAATAAATCTCAATACATGTAATGTAACGAATATTAGTGTCACTTGTTAACAAAAGGTTTCAGTTAGCTATTACTACATTTTTTGGAATTAGTATTCCTTCCTATATCACAACTGGTTGCATATCAGATGTGTATTTATTATGCGACATTATATAGGACAAATATTTAAACTTTAATACAAAAACACAAAATAGAGAAACAACACCACACGTTTACTAAACATAAAACACAGAAGACAACATACATAGTGAAACATCCCCATAAAACATGACTGACCAAATTCTACGAAAAAAAGATAGAACTTATATAACCTAAAACCTGATAAAATACTTGCACGAAGACAACATAAATCAAACAGAATTTAACCCTTACACAGACCTAGGACGGTTGTGACTGAAAACCTACATCTTTGGAACCTTTAGGTTTTTGTTGAAAGTTTGGAGGGAGTCTGCTGTATCACCTGTGTCATCATCGGAAGGGTCAAAGTCATAGCTGTTAACATCACAGCTTTGTTTGTCGCTATCAGGTGTTGTAGGGGTTGCATCAGGCGTGTCTTCTGAACTGTCAATCTCTACAACCTCATCCCACTTCCAATTTGTCAGATTTTCAGCCCTCTTTTGTTTTTTTCTTGCCTGGTAATCCTGAAAAAAAATTAAAATCAACATACAATAGGAATAAAGGGTTAGCCGACAGGAACTATAAGCAAAAAAAGACATGAACTATTGTATATACATAAACAAACAAATCACCTCAACACCAAATTCACGATAAAGTTGTGACACATAGGACCTAAGATATTGTGTGTAGCTAAGAACATCAAAACTCTCATCATCCAGGTGTTGTCATTAAACAAATTCTTCCATTAGAATTCCCATAATAGAAAACATAAAGACGTTACGAAAGAACTTCAAAATATTGAGCAAACTTTCGACAGTCCTACTAATAACTCACATTTTCCTCGCGAGAGGAGCTTTTGCTGGATTTGTTGTCCATTTCGTAATATCAGAAGTAATGGTTTAGATTCTTTTTCCCAGATGCACCAATCTGCCCTATATAGGCAGAATAGAATGCAACTGCCCACCCCACTAACTTTCTTTTTGCCAAAATAATAGGAATTATTTTAAACTGCTTAAACTGCAGGTTTAAACATCCTGTTTATACTGCTTGTTTAAACTACCTGGGTAGTTTCTGTGTTAGTGGGTAACATTCATTTGTTATACTTTGATGTTTTTATATATCACACGTTTAAACAGCAGGTTTAAACAGCCTGTTTAAACTGCTTGTTTATAACATTAAAAGGAAGTTTTTTGATATATTATGTTAACTATTTATACTTTACAAAATATTAAATTACACTGGTAGGAAGTTGTTGTTTTATGTATTTTAAATTGTTTAACTTATATAATCTATAATTTTTGTGTTCCCTCTCCTATTATTTTCTGAAATTAATAAAAAAACTGCACTCGATACACAGTTTAAAATTTGTTTACCTAAATTAATACATTATCTTAAAAACTCAGAATTTTTAAAAATAGAAATAATAACAATTATAGTGAATTCAATTTTGACACTAACGTGAGTTTCTTTCATTCCTACAGTTGATTTTTTTAACATCGCATACAATTGGTTACTTTATGTAAACATCGAACATTTAAATCAGTGAAACATAATCAAAGCATCTATAACATACTTATATTTAAAAAGCTTCACGTGTGATACATAAAAACTAACGATCTAACCATACAGAAAATCAAGTGCTGAAAACTAAACATAGAAGAGCGTTATGTTTTAGACAAAAAGATGAATCGATGAAGCTTTGCAAATAAATCTGTTGAAATCATTATGATTAAGCCCATTAATTTTGCTACAGAAATTAAACAGAAAGCTGTTTTAGAGCTAGCTGTTTTAATATTCATGATCTAACACTAACAGTCATATTTGTTTGCTCACACGTGGATATTATTGTAGTTTTATATACATTTTAATGTTCAAAAACGAATAGAAATTATCACTTAACCTCATTAATTTTGCTACAGAAACCTTTTTTTGATAATTTTTATAAAGGTTAGAGACTTAGAGATGATAATGATCGTGTTTGGGTCAAGTTTTATGATTCCAAACATGAACATTGTGGTGGATGTCTTTGTATAAAACCCTTCCATTTTTTTCTTTCTATGTCTCTACGACATTTAAACATGAACCTCCTATCTTAATACCGATAATCATATAAATATAAAAATAAGAAATATAGCCTTGAGAATAACTACACACCATCACATTACATTATACTTTTTTTTTAGATTTAGGTTTCATCTTAAGGTTGCATTTGATCAGATTTGAATATAAATTTTTGTTAGATGAAGATCATGATTTTTGTTCATACAAATAACATCTGGTAGAAATGTAAAAAAAATATTTGTATCATGCTGAATTTACTAATTTCCATTCCAAATACGTGTGCGTGGGAGAGTGACATTTATTAATATAATTAATTAGTGTACAACGACAGGAAAAAGATATTGGTTACTTTAAGTAAAACACCAAACATATAATTCAATAAAACATAATCAAAACAAATAACACAAACTTATATTTAAAAAGCTACAAATGTGATACATAAAAACTATGATCTAACAATATGGAAAATGAAGTGCTAAGAAACTAAACATCAAAGAAAAACAAAAACTTATCAGCAAATACATTACACTTCCTCTTTCCTTGGAGACTCACTAAAAAGTCTTCTTTTTGCCTGGCTGCTTCTTTTTCTTTTGTTGTATCGATGGGACTGATCTTCACTAGGCTGAGAAGTATGGCTGGCTTTGGAGCATCGACACTTGTTTGCATCGTAGTACCACTCGATCATACCAAGGTAACGATGGTATATAATCCGGACATTGACGGAACCGCGGAAATTACATGCCATGGCCTGTAAAATATCAGACCATAAGTTGTTTCTTGAAACCTTTTGATACCCACCCCTTTTATGTACCTCCATATATAGCTTAAACAGATCAATATTTCCTTCAGGCTGCAGCCCTGTTGGAACCGGCCATTCAATACCAACCTTAATAAAGGAGAAAAGCTTCCAATAAACAACCTTATAAAATAGAAATCTATAAGAATCTGGGTCAGCCATGATAATATCATAATTATCCAGCAATTGCAGAAACTTCACTGCAGCTGCTATTGTTGTAATTTCTTTGGTCATTTTGCTTTTCACCTGTAAACAATTCAAATGGGTAGAAAAATGCCATTAACAATATACACTATAATGATTTAATATTGATTTTGTAAACCAAAATAAAACAACATATTATAGCAGGATGTTGTACAAAAGTAAAATTATTTCATGATAATTATGCTTGTTACCGCAGGACTATGGACGTGAGATGAAGTTGTGAAGAATGTTTCCATTGAAACCTCGTCTGCCATTTGATCCAGGAACAAAAAATGCAAGAGCAACACAGCAGGTTAGGCTGCTTTAATGGATGACAACTTGCGGTTGACAGCTTTTACATATCCAGGTACAAAAAAATGAAACAACAGCCCAACAGGTAAGGACTGCTTTAATAGATGACAGGTTGCAGTTAGAGGGATAACTGCAACCCACGTTTACAACCTGTTAATATAAGCAGTGCTGAAAAACCACTGTTAACTACAGTGGAACATGCAACGTGGGTATGTTCTAGAAGGCTGTATGTACACTGCTGGAAAAACTGCCTGAAAACTCTACTGAAATGACATTTTTTTACCAGGAATAAGAGGCTTTTAGATGAAATGTAATTACTAATGAACCCACTTAGCTATTTATAAGTGGCTGAATTTGGAAAACCAACAACCACCACCGAAAATTAAGAAAAACTAACCCCACTATCTTCCAGTTTTAATAGAAACTGATAACTGCAGCTAAAAAGAACTGCTATTAACTGCAGCTAAATAAAATTGCTTTTTTTAATAAATGTCGACTTTTAAAGGTCAAGATCTTCTCCTGGGTACTTTCAATGGTCAAGATCAGCCTAAAAGTTGGTTATTGTGACTGGGAGTAATATATTATATAATTTTTCATGACGATTTAAAGGCGATAATGATAAAAAAATAGGCGTGACTTTGTTGTTTTGGCGCGGCAAATGACAATTTGCAGCCACAACTAGACGCGCATTCTAGGCCCTATGATCACCACTGCGTGGTAAGAGGCGCACTGCGCCGGTGGTTATCTACCTAGTTATTTTTATATCTATCTTAACGGTTTTTGATTCAACCTTGTGATTTTTTAAATGCCGACCACCATGAGAAACTTTACGACTCTAAAACCATGTATTTTTTCAAAAACATCTTTAACCCACTAACAAATAAATTAAGAGTCCGCTATTATTATAATTAATAAGCCTAAAATTTAATAACCAGTTATTTTATATTAAATCTACTAAGCCTATTTGTATAACTTAAAAGACAATTTATTTCCATTAACCCATTTCCAAATCTATTATGTCATAATTATCTCTAAACGTTCACAAACAAGTTACTCCCTTTCCAAGAGACGGCATACATATGAATTGCCGTTTGCGAAGATTATATTAGTGATTTTAGATTATATTAGTGATTTTAGTCAAAGCTTAGCAAATTTCAATTCCTGTAATTTTCAAGACATCAAGATTTTTAATGTTTTTAGTATGGATTTTTTTTATTAAAAGCTTCTCATGTTCACGTATTTAAATGAAAGTGTTAACATATGATCTGACCATGTTTTTCAAATACGCTCACCCATTTATATTACATTGGCTTTGATTTAACTACTTATTTGTTTTTAGTTTTTCAAATGAATAATAGAAATAATTAATTAAATATATTTTAAAATATTAGGTGAATTCAATTTTGAGGTCTATGGAGAGATTTTAGAAAAATGTTATCCGAACCGTCATCCTCAAGTGGTATTCTTGAAAAAAAATTGACTTAGAACATATTTTATGGAATCCTTCTAAATGAAAGCTAATAAACTAACCTAACCTGAAAATTCTATCATATAGTTTGTGGACACTTGAGAACCAAAAATACCAACATTGGAAGAAAATTTTCATGAGTCCACCCATGCCTTTACCAACCCACTTGCCCCGTCACATTTTGACATCCCTCAAAATATGTCTTTTCAAAGCATGTTTTGACACCTACTCAGAGTCTATCATTGAGCTCTCAGGACAGTGGTAACATAATTAGGACTGAGTCTACGGCAACTTTGCCCATTGACATCTCTGAAAGAGATGACTCTGAGCAAAGGAAACCAGGGTGCCAAGAAGCCACATCTGGTGGTGAGAGTGAACATACTAGGTATGTTATCTCATCTCCCCGTGATTCTTCTTATGAAGATGAGGGAAGTATGCAACTAACACTTCAGTACTTGCTTTCTAAGGTCTCCAACCTGGAATCACAGGTGAGGATCTTAGAATCAAGGACTGCCACTCAGCAACTTGAGATTAACACTCTCAAGGCTATACTAGCTGAGAAACAGACGGAGAGGTCTGTTAGGCATGTACCAATTCAGGTCTCAATGACTTCTTCCTCTAGCTCATCTAGCTCTCAAGATGATGCTACCAAAAAGGGGAAGAAAGTTCAGAGACAAACATCTGAGGAACCACAGACCAAATTCGTTTCTTCCCAACTCATCACACTACCTGAGTCATCTCAATCCTTTCTAGAGATTGACTCAAAGATGCTTCAAGATCTCTACAGACTTTTCACAAAGTTTGTATTGAGATCATCCCTAGAATAGCCCAGCCCCGACACCACACTTATATACTTTGGGGCGGAAGAGCTTCAAAGACTGACTGCACCTTCTACCACTGTGGAAGAAGTTGGTCAACCTAAGGTCCACATGGAACCTGAGATTAACTTCGAAGGGGAAATGGGGACTGATGGCCCAGCAACTGAAACAGATGGGACAGAACTTGCAGTAGTCTCATCTTCTGAAGCTCAAGCTGAAGCTTCCGAAGCCTACATGGAAGCCTCGGAAGAACAAGAAAAATCTTCCAAAGCCGAAATAGAAGCTGCGGAAGGCTTATTTCAGATATCCGAGGAACTGACCATGACAGATGTTATTGCTGAAATAGCATCTGAGGTGAGCAGGGAGGACATTTCTGACATTCCTCCAACCCAAACACCAGCTAAACTTCTCTCTCAATCACAACCCTCCATCCAAGAACCACCACAGTCAAGCACCGCCAAAGACAAAGGAAAAAGAAAATTGACTGTAGAAGAGCTTCAGGAGGAGGAGAGGATTGAGAAGCTCAAAAAGAAAGGTAGGTTTCCTACTGAAAAGCTGCTAGCTGCTAGTTTAAGGCAGCTGCAGCCAATCAGGAAGAAATCAACAAAAGGAGAAGAACAGCACTCATTGATCAGCTCATCAGCCTAGGAGCTGTCAATGAGGAAGTACTCCTGCTACCATTAGAGGAGTTGGTGTCTTTGGAGAGGTTAACAAGGCTAAAGCAAGAAGAACAAGCCAGGTTGACCTTGGAGAGGGAAGAAAAGAAAGAAGAGAAGCAGCCCTGAAGCTGAGAGAGGACAGGATTAAATTCCTACTCTCAAGAGGCTTCAGTCATCCTGAACTGTCTCCTCATGATGATGACATGATCCTGCTGCTCCACAACAAAGAGCAGGATCAAATGGAGAAGGAAAGGAAGAGAGCTGCTAGGGAGAAGTTGAGGGAGAGGAAGAGGAGGGAGGAAGAGAAGGAGGTCACTGCCACCAAGAAGTCCAATGACAAAGCCTGGATGAAGGACTATCTCCGGGCTCATGGCTTCTCTGGTAGGCAGGTGGGACCTATGTCCGAAAGGACACTCCAACGGATAGTCAGTGAAATCAAAGCTGACATCCGTTTGGGGAAGAGAAGGGAGATGTACAGGTGGGTACAGGGAACGGTCTCAACCCCAGCCACTCAACCACATCCACAACCCACACCAGAACTAACCCTTTTCCCATCAAAACAAAACCCACTGATGAAACCTTCACCCGTCAACCCACAACTCTACCCAAACCTACCACATCATCTCAACCACCCAAACTACCCATCCTAAAACCCAAGACACAACCCAAAACCACTAAACCTAAGCCTACCCAACAAAAACCAAGACCATCCCCTCAGTCTCCTCAACATCTCTCCTTTGAGGAAATAAAGGAGTTCAAGACGAGGCTCATCAACTGCACTACTTTGAGCATCATCTCCTGTGAAGGAGAGCTTATCAACATCACCTATGTTGATAACTCTTCAAGCTCCCTCACCCTAGGCCAATTTCTTGAGTTGCCTAGAGACACCTTGGGCCAGGCTGCAAGACTTCTTGGTCTCAACTCCGATACCCTCAATGCTGAGGAGAAGAGGCTAAGAAAGAGACTGGTGACTCTGCTGGATACCAGGAAAGAGGATAGGATTTCTGGTCAATCTCCTGGACCTAGAAATGCTATAATCCAGTGGAGGTTCGATGAACCTTCTCACAACTTTGTTGTGGAAAGGGAGAATGGTGAAACCAACAGGCTTAATGCCACTTCTCTACTGCATCTCAGCAGATTTGATCTTGCTGAGCTTGCAGAGAAGCCATTCTCCAATCCCTCCAACTCTGAGACTGCTGCACACTTCAGAAACCATATCAGCGGTCTCCACTTGGCTGAACGAAGTAGAAGAGCCAAGATTGAAGAAGAGTTGAAGTTGAAAGGAGTGGAAGACAAGGAAAGACCAACCACCAAAGGCACAGCCTTTCTACAGATGGTGGAAGGTCCTGAATTGGAACCAATAGTTCGATGGGAATATGACTATACTTCCCATCAACTAACTCTTTTCAGAGGGCCATAACAGAGGGTACACATAATCCAAGGTGACAGAGTAGAGGTTCTGTCCACCAAGGATCTGTACAAGATTCTCAGCACCACAGCAGGAAAGAACGAAGACACTGATAAACACTTACTTTCCTTGGTGCTGAGAGCTTTGAGAAGAAGAGAGAAGTGAAGTTTTGGTAGCATCAGCCTAGGGGGAGTTTGTTGGATCATGATAAGGCTGGTGCAACCAAAACCACTTCATAGTCACTTTTGGTGCTACATTGAAGGGCTTCCGAAGCCAAGCAAGAGATCTTCCGAGAGTCTGAGGAACAACAGCTGAAGATATCTACTGAAGGCAAAAGCTGAAGTCAACTGCTGAAGACAACAGCTGAAGCCAACAGCTGAAGACTATCTTCCGAAGACAAAGTCTGATGAAAGAGCTAAAGACAAAGTCAGCTTCCGAAGACAAAGTCTGATGAAAGAGCTGAAGACAAAGTCTGCTCCCGAAGACAAAGTCTAATGAAAGAGCTGAAGACAAAGTCAGCTTCCGAAGACAAAGTTTGATGAAAGAGCTGAAGACAAAGTCTGCTTCCGAAGACAAAGAAGACTCCAAGCTTCGGAAGAAGCAGTCTTCCTAAGTATAAGTGCCTTCGAAAGAAGTTATTCTTCCGAAGTACTTTATCCTTCGGAAGACATTGCTATGTCCAGTAGATATAAGTATGGTCCCTGACAGTCCGCTGCAGACCTCTGATACAGCATGGCATCTTCCTAAAGAGCCATGTTGTTGACCATACTTTATTCTACTGTTCACCTTTTTATGTTAGTACATGTTAACAACTTTAGTTGGTGACAAAAGGTAAGTCAGGGACATGTCCTGACTACGAACTCTCAGGCAAAATGTCTGAGAGACCTCACCTAGAGTCTTGTAGTATAGATGTAAGGTTAGAGGTGTCCAGCTGGAATCAAAGTATACCGGCTGTAGGTAGTTTTATATATATCTTCTCCTTGTAACTCTTTACATAAGCGATTTGAGTCCAAGAGTATTGTAATCCTTTGAGTTGAGAAGCAATATATAAAAGTACCTTGAAAATTTACTTGCTGTGTTAATTTTCTTACTGCTTGTTACTTGTTATATTGTGATCAACTCTTCATAGACGACTTGATGAGTGTTGTTCACAGTGAGTTGAGAGAAAAACCACCCATATTCGATCCTGCAGGTGCCATCTTGATACTCGAGTAGTAACTATTGTTATACGAAAATTCCGCGAGCGGTAAATGCGTATCCCAATCACCATCAAAGTCAAGGACACAAAGGCGTAGCAAATCCTCCAAGGTTTGGATGGTTCGCTCGTTTTGACCATCAGTTTGGGGATGGTAAGCCGTGCTTAGATCCACTTGAGTACCCAAGAGTTCTTGCGTCGATGACCAAAAGTGCGAAGTGAGACGAGCGTCTCGGTCGGATATGATGTGCAGAGGTACCCCATGACGACTTAGAATTTCATCAACGTACGTACAAGCCAACCTTGATGTCTTGTAAGTGTCACGTATGGGTTTAAAATGTGCCGACTTGGTCGATCGCTCGACGATCACCCATATGCTATCATGTCCACGGGAGGTTCGGGGTAGCTTAGTTATGAAGTCCATAGATATATGTTCCCATTTCCACATAGGAATCTCGGGTTGTTCAGGTAATCCACTTGGACGTTAATGTTCGGCTTTAACCTTTGTACACGTGAGGCACTTAGCTACATAAGTCGTTATGTCTTTCTTCATTCCAGGCCACCAATATTGACCACGCAGGTCCATGTACATCTTATCGGAGCCAGGATGAATAGAATAATGAGTTTGATGAGCTTCGATCATGACAAAGGTACGAAGATTATCATGATTTGGAACGCAAATTCAATTTGCGAAATACATCAACCCATTGGGTTTCATCTCTAACTGAGTTAGAAGGTTATGCTCCAGTTCATCCTTCATTCTTCCTTTTTGTTGAACCGCTTGTTGGGCCTCTAGGATAGTAAACTCGATGTCACTATCTATTCTCAAGTTTTGTAGCAGTACGGTAGTCTTGTAGACATCTAGTCGAATCTCGGTATCGAATTCTCTCAAAGTATCAACTCATTGTCGTCGATCGTGAATTTCTTGAAACGAGATCATCTTGTTATGGACTTTACGACTTAGTGTATCGGCTACGACATTTGCCTTTCCAGGGTGGTAACGAATGTCACAGTCATAGTCACTAATCAACTCAACCCAACGACGTTGTCTCATATTGAGATCTTTTTGATTAAAAACGTGTTGAAGGCTTTTGTGATCGGTGTAGACTATACATTAAGTACCATAAAGGTAATGCCTCCAAATCTTTAAGGCAAAAACCACAGCACCAAGTTCAAGATCGTGTGTCGTGTAATTCACCTCATGGACCTTCAATTGTCTTGATACATATGCTATGGCCTTTCCTCGTTGCATTAGAACACAACCAAGGCCTTGTTTGGATGCGTCACAATACACCATGAAATCGTCGTTTCCATCGGGTAGCGTCAAGATAGGAGCATTGCACAACTTGTGCTTTAACGCTTCAAAAGCTTCTTCTTGCTCAGGCCCCCACTCGAATGGTTTATTCTTTTATGTCAAAGAAGTGAGCGGCTTTTGATCCTCGAAAAGTTGGCAATGAATCGCCGGTAATAACCAGCAAGACCAAGGAAAGAACGAATTTCGGTTGGAGTTGTGGTAACACACCAATTCTTCACAGCTTCCACCTTTGCAGGGTCAATGTGAATTCCTTGGCTATTCACCACGTGTCCTAGAAATTGAATTTCCTCGAGCCAAAATTCACATTTTGAGAACTTCGTGTACAGTTGTTCTTTCTTCAAAAGTTCAAGAACTTGTCGTAAGTGAAGTTCATGATCGGTATTGGACTTGGAATAGATGAGCATGTCGTCAATGAAGACGATCACGAACTTGTCCAGATAAGGCTTGCATACTCGATTCATGAGATCCATGAAAACAGCAGGAGCATTTGTTAAACCAAAAGGCATAACCATGAACTCAGAATGCCCATATCGAATACGTAATGCAGTATTTGGGATATCATCGTCATGGACTCACAATTGATGATAACCAGAACGTAAATCGATCTTCAAGAATATAGCAGCTCCTTGAAGTTGATCAAACAAGTCATCGATATGAGGAAGAGGATAGCGATTCTTGATGGTAAGCTTGTTAAGTTCACGATAATCGATGCACATACGAAACGATCCATCTTTCTTCTTCACGAATAGAACAGGTGCACCCTAAGGCGAAGAGCTAGGTCGAATGAAGCCCTTCTCGGATAGCTCTTGAAGTTGACTAGAGAGTTCTTGCATTTCTAATGGTGCAAGTCGATATGGTGACTTAGCCACGGGGTTTGCTCCCGGAAACAAATCGATTTTAAATTCGACTTCACACACGGGAGGTAGACCACTAAGGTCATCGGGAAATACTTCAGGAAAGTATCGTACAATCGGGACATCCTTAAGATCTTTCCCTTTGATTTTGTGTTGACCACGTAAGCCAAGAAAGCCATATAGTTCTTACTTAGGCACTTTCGAGCTTGGGTGCACGACATGAGTTTGAGCCCTTTGGAGGATTTTTCACCGAACACCTTCAATATATCCCTAGAAGGTAACGGTATACGAATGCACTTCTCAAAACAAATGATCTCGGCATGGTGTTTGGCTAACCGATCATCGGTGACTACAACGGTGAGAGGTCTTTCTAGTTTCGTATGTGGCTTAGCAAGAATGGGTTCAAACTCTAACGAAACAAAACTCTTATCGGCTCCAGAGTTAAACAGAACGTAGGCATAAGTATTATTAATAAGGAACATACCTGTTCAATTTTAAAGGTATTTAACAATACAGTTAACTCAAGAAAAGACTTAGGTCATAAAAGTTAAAGGTAAGTTAAAATACCATTCACCACATCATTGTTTGCTTGTGCTTGATTTGAATTGATGTTGAAAGCATGTCCCCGGGCTTGTGGAACATTACCCACAAGACAAGGGCATTGTGGGTGAAAATGACCAGGTTCCCCACAGTTGTAGCAAACACGGTTCGTGATCATCGCAGCGTTATTAGGTGCACAGTGACAAGTCACCACCTAGTGACCATATTTACCGCATAAGGTACAGATGCGGCACGGGGCGTTCCCCGAATGATGTTACCTACAGTTGTTACACATAGGCTGAGGATCAGCATAGGCCCTAGCCACAGGCACTTGAGCCACAGGTGCAGCCGCAGGTACAAGTTGTCTTTGAGGTGGTTTGGGTGTAGCCACAGCATAGTTGTGCGCCGGTGTAAACTTGCGCTTTTTGTTGTTGTTGTTGTAAGACGGTTCAGCTTTGGTCTCCTTAACAACTTCAGTCGCCGTCTTTTCCACCTTCTTTGCACCCTTCACAGACATGGTGCCCGCACGTCTATGATTCTCGGTGAGTTGAACGGTGATGGTGATGGCTTCTTCTAAGGTTGTGGGTCGGCTACCCACCACAGCGTCTTGAATTTGGGGTAGTACACCCTTGATGAACTTCTTGATGTTGCGAGGGACAGTGTCAACCATATGGGGCAACAGTATACTCAACTCATGATGCGTAGTTGAGTAAGCCAAATGGTCGCCACCATCTTGTTTCAGGTTCCAAAATTCCTCCTCTAGTTTTTGTAGCTCACTCCTCGGCAGAACTTTGCGATGGCAATGTTCTTAAACTCATCCCAAGTGAGTGCCAACACAGCATCAGCTCCTCGATTTCTCTTCTCGCTATTCCACCAGGTAAGCGCCCTTTGTTGGAACATACTAGTGGCATAACGAACTTTAAGTGTCTCGAGACACTCACAATTGACAAAGGTGTTCTCCATCCTCTCGAACCACTCAAGAAGACCAGTGGCACCTTCCTTGCCACTATAGCTAGTGGGCTTGCAAGAGCTAAAGTGCTTGCAGGTACAGGTTTGGTTATTGCGCCCTTGGTTCGCGCTGTTTTCCCCTTGACCATTTCCATTGTTGCTTGAATTGGTCATCAAGGTGCTATTGAGTTCAGCAACCATGGTTGGGATAACGGCAACCATTTGTCGAGCAATCATGGTGGCTAGCTTACGATCAGAACTTCCATGCTTTCCATGTTGACGAGACATGCTGGATATACAAAATGAGTTAGACACGGGAATGAGATAACAAAGGACAGTAATTTAAACAAGAGTAAGTCAAGAGTTGTAAGGCACATGGAATGGTTCCATTTGGTAACGCATTACCATTTGGAAACGTTGACACGTCAAGGTAAATTGACCCATTTGCCTTGGAAACTTGTGTATGTTGACCATAGTTTATCACTTATCCCAGAAATCCCCAAGTAAACATAAATAGTCCCATAGGATTTATGCGAAATGCTTACCTTAGCCCGAAGGCTTTTTGCCAGGAAAACCAGAATACAGGTGTCTATGTGTCACACAAATTTCTTAGGTTCATGAAATCAAAACCTTGATGATATTTTCATAGATTAGACATAGAGTCTAAGGAATTAAACCAACAATAATAAGTGTAGATTCCACACGTCGTTGAGAATAAGTTTAGGAAAGTTCCATTTGTCGGGGAGAATCAAAGAGTCAAAGATAAGTTTAGGGGAGACAAGTAGCAAGGTTTAAACATTTACAAGGCAATCCTACGCTAAGGCATCAAGTTACACATAAGAAGGCATAACATTATGTAGCATGCAAACCATATATATTTACAAGAATATAAATATTATTCTATAAGGTTCACCATTTCTAATAACCTAAATCCCTATAGTTATGAGCTCTGATACCAATCTGTCACACCCCAACCTTGACGGCGGAATCGTCGAGATGTGAGGGTTAAGATTGTTCACAACCACATAATGCTATCTTTAAATGAAAATAATACTATCATAAGTTTCAATGCAAATACATCCATAAGTCTTAACATGAAATAAGTCCAAAACATAAAACAAAAGTAATCCAAAGCTTTTTATTCTTTAATCTAGGTCCAAACCCTAGTTTTATGCAAACTTCAAATGAATACTTCAAACATGCGCGTTTCCTGAAACATGTTAATAATAAAAGGTCAACTATAAAGTTGGTGAGTTTCCAAGGGTTTCATATACATAATATACCAAAGGTTACAAGTAGCAATTCATGTCATAGGTTATGAGCTAGCAAGTTTATAGAACACATATAGTTATGATCAAACCTCGACTTACTTACAAGTTTATATGATTGGCTAAGTGTATTTGGTTCCCATGACGAACAAGTCATACGTCATCAGGAGCCGGCAATACATCGGCTTTAGCACCAAATAGGCTTGTCAGGCCCAAAGATCTAAGACGTCGCTAGGCTGGCAATAGTTAATGATTGTAAACAACATATGTATCTCATATAAGACTTACAGTAACACAAATAACCATGACAAAATATAAGTATGAATTGCAAATGCGTTACAAGAATAAAATGTTTACAAGTGTAAGTTAAATAATGTAACATGTTTCATCCCAAAACGGTGTGAAATAATATAAAATGGGGCAAGGGAACTCACTTGAATAATAAGTATATAATGGAGATTATTAGAAATAATAAATGTCGTTCCAAACGTAAATCCTCACAAGGTACCTATATACGTATATTTACAAGATTTAACGGCTAAATATATGTTTAACTATTTAGTTGAGATCTAGGGTTCAATTTGGTATTTGGGGTATTCTTGCAAGTGCATCAAATAATAGAATCAAATAATATACTATTTATGTATTTTAAAGAAAATTATATTGAATCATTTATAATAATTAATAAAGTTAAAGTATAAAATTTAAATATTTATTTGAAATAATCATGATTTAAACTATGTTAATTTAAAGAAAATGTTTGGACCAATAATAATTTATTAATTATTATTTACAATCCATTTTATAAAAAAAATACCCAAGAGTAACCTTTGTTAAAATGTTTTATTAAAAAGTTATATAATTATTTAGAAAATTGCAGAAAATATTTTGGTGACCTTAAAAATATTTAAACTTATAAAAATCATTTTTATATTAATAAAGAAAAATTACTATAAATTAACTAAGGCTGAAAAGCCTTTAAAAAAATTAAATGAAGGTGCACGGGTTCGAAACCGGGACCTCATAGTAGTGAGCATATGTCTTAACCAGTGAACCAGGGCCGCGACCTTGGTTTACTTTGGTTTTAAATTGTTTTAAACCCAAATTAAGAGGTTTCCCCAAACATCAAGAACCCTAGTTTGATCTTGATCCAAATCAACACCAATTCGAATATATTAACGATTATAATCATGGGGCTTTTGATCCCCATGTAAAAACGAGTGTGAGGGTGTTTAGTTTCACCTGAAATGATTGTGAAATAATGAGTATGAAACCGAGAAAGGTCGCGACAGGGATGGCTTCGATTCGAGAAGAAATTATGGATCACAATCGAATTCGTTACACAGGAAGTTTCCAATGACTTCTATGATCAAAAGCCCTCTATCAATTGCGTGTAATGGAACTCAGGGGGTGGAAATCGACTATGTTGCAGGTCGCGAATAAGGTGGTGGTTCGAATGTGAAGAAAACGTGTGTTTCAGGTGAAATTGTAACTAGTAAAGGTCTAGAAGCGATTAAACGATCGTGTTGGTACAATTAATTTAATTATTATTGAGTTTTAATGTTAGAACGGCTCAACGAATAATGGCATCGGTTACACGAATTGTTTGGATTCATAACCGTTATTTCAACCCAATTAAGGTACATAACCGAGTTCGATTTGTGTTCGCGAACCGGTTGAAGAGATTTGGGGCTTTGAATCAGTGGGGTTTGCTCGTTTAGAGCTCGCCGGAGTTGTCACCGGCATCAACCGGGAGTTGGCCGGATTTGCGGGGGTAGGGGTGGTTTGGGCTTTTAATAAATTACGTAAATGGGCCCTGTAGTTTAGAGTTTGTTATTTTATGTTAGAAACTTTAAATTTAAGTTTAAAAACATTACATAAATACCCCCTGAACTTAATTTAAGTTTAACTTTTAACTAATTCATTAATTTATAAGCTTTTATAATAATAATAATAATAATAATTATTATTATTATTATTATTATTATTATTATTGTTATTATTATTATTATTATTGTTAATATCATAATCTATTTTGTTAATATTATTATTATTATTATTAACATTATTATCATTAGTATTAATGACATAATTATTAGTGTTATTATAATTTAATATTTATATTATTAAGATTTTATACTAAAAATTAAGTGACAAACTAACAGGTAAGCATAACAACCCACAAATTTCTTAAAAAGGCATAAATAGTCCTTACAAAGTTAACTTTTAATTTAACGAAAATACGAGATGTTATAGTCTCCCCAACTTAAAAGAATTTCGTCCCGAAATTAAGAATGGAACTATACAAATAAAAACGGGTATTTCTTCTTCATGTGCTCCTCATGTTCCCAAGTAAATTCAGCGCCACGTTTATTCTCCCAGCGTACCTTGACGATTAGGGTAGTGGTGGTTCTAGTCTCTTCATAATGCGATCCATGATTTGAACGGGTTTCTCATCAAAGTGTAATGACTCGTCGATCTGGATGTCATCCAATGGAACGTGTAGACTCTCGTCAGCCAAACACTTCCTCAAATTTGAGACATGGAAAATAGGATGAACTCCACTAAGGTCGGAAGGTAATTCAAGTTTGTAAGCCACTTTCCTATCCTTTTCAGAATCTTGAAAGGTCCTACAAATCTTGGAGTCAGTTTACCTTTCTTCCCAAAGCGAACAACGCCCTTCCATGGTGAGACCTTAAGAAGAACCATCTCCCCAATTTGGAACTCCAATGGCTTGCGTCGCTTATCGACATAGCTCTTTTGCCGACTTCTTGCCACTTCAAGGTTCTTGCAAATTATAGAGACTTTATCGGTCGTTTCTTGTATGAGTTCAGGACCAGTGATGAAGTTTTCACCAATATCGGTCCAGCAGATCAACGAACGACATTTATGACCATAAAGTGCTTCGAACGGTGCCATCTTGATACTCGAGTGGTAACTATTGTTATACGAAAATTACACGAGCGGTAAATGCATATCCCAATCACCACCAAAGTCAAGGACATAAAGGCGTAGCAAATCCTCCAAGGTTTGGATGGTTCGCTTGGTTTGACCATCTGTTTGGGGATGGTAAGCCGTGCTTAGATCCAGTTGAGTACCCGAGAGTTCTTGCATAGACGACCAAAAGTGCGAAGTGAAACGAGCGTCTCGGTCGGATATGATGTGTAGAGGTACCCTATGACGACTTACAATTTCATCAACGTATATACAAGCCAACCTTGATGTCTTGTAAGTGTCACGTATGGGTATAAAATGTGCCGACTTAGTCAATCGGTCGACGATCACCCATATGCTATCATGTCCATGGGAGGTTCGGGGTAGCTTAGTTATGAAGTCCATAGATATATGTTCCCATTTCCATATAGGAGTCTTAGGTTGTTGAAGCAATCCACTTGGACGTTGATGTTCGCCTTTAACCTTCGTACACGTGAGGCACTTAGCTATATAAGTCGCTATGTCTTTCTTCATTCCAGGCCACCAATATTGACCACTCAGGTCCATGTACATCTTATCGGAGCCTGGATGAATAGAATAATTAGTTTGATGAGCTTCGTTCATGACAAAGGTAGGCAGATTATCATGATTTTGAACCCAAATTTGATTTGCGAAATACATCAACCCATTGGGTTTCGTCTCTAATTGAGTTAGAAGGTTATATTCCAGTTCATCCTTCATTATTCCTTCTTGTTGAACCGCTTGTTGGGCCTCTAGGATACTAGACTCGATGTCACTATCTATTCTCAAGTTTTGTAGCAGTACGGTAGTCTCGTGGACATCTAGTCGAATCTCGGTATTGAATTCTCTCAAAGTATCAAACCATTGTCGTCGATCGTGAATTTCTTGAAACGAGATCATCTTGTTATGGACTTTACGATGTAACGCCCGGATATTTTCTTTGAAGCCGACGAAAGAAGAAAAGAAATAAAGTCCAAAGTCGAGGGACCAAACTTGCCAAAACGGGAAGAAATTTGGATGAGTGGGGGTAAAAAAGGGGGAGGGCAGCCCACACCCTCCCCATTCTTGCAAAACTCCCAAAGAGAGAAGAGAGGGAGAAAAAGGGGTTCCAAGCTTCGTTTTCTTGGTTTTGAGTGTGCAAAATCATCGTGTAGCGGTCTAATCGAAGGTCTACTCGACGGGATTGTTTATGTGAGTTCTAGGACCCCTTTTTACATGTTTTCAACTAATTTGGGGCTGTAACACATCTGAAAACCCGTTTTATGTGTGATGTGTGTGCGTGTGATGCGTTTGGAGTTTGTGTCCGGGCTTGTGTGTGCTTAAATGGTGTTGTAGTATGCATTCCTAAGGTTTAGGATGGTTGATTTGGGCTTAGAATGGGTTTAGATGAGCTTGGTGGTTGAAAATGACAGATTGGGTTCGGGATGAACTGCATTGTGCATCAGCTAGGGCTAGGCGACCGACTGGAGGCCATACGGCCGAATGGGGTGTGATTGAGGTTCATTCGCACGATTGAGTTTCATTTAAACGATTGGAGGGCCAGTCGCTTGGGGAGTCATGCGATTGAGGGCCTAGTCGCATAAGTGCTCATCCGCGTTGGTGTTCATTCGCATGAGGTCCATTCGCATGACTGAGGTGTTCATTCGCATTGGTGTTCATCCGCATTGGTCCATTCGCATGATGTTTAGTTGCCTGGAGGCCATGCGACTGAAGGGTGCCCATACGCCCAAATATGGCTGGTGTACCCGAGGAAAAACATAGTTTAATTTCTGACTTTTGGGGGAAAGTGCAGATGTAAGCTTTGACGTGGAAGTTCCCATAAGTTCAAGTAAGATGATCGTTGGGGTCTTAGAGGGTATGTTCGGCATGATGATGCTGTATGTTTATGTATGATGTATGTTATGTATGTATGATGGTGCCTTGTATGGTGATGACTTGGTATGTTTATGTTTACGTTTACGTTCCTGTTATGTATGATTGTTTTCCCGTGGCTTTACGTTGAATGTTTATGAATGAATGAAAAGTATTATGTAACGTAAAGTGGAAGATAATGAAAAGAGGAACGAAATGAAAGAATGCATGCATTAATGAATGAATGAACGTAAGAAAGGCTTGCAAGCAAACATATGGAGGTTCACACCTAATGAAGGGTGTTAGCTCAACTGTGTGCGGGTTAGCTACCCCAGAAGGATGCACACTGGGGTCCAATCCTTGTGTTTGACCATATGTATGGGATCCTTGCCGCTTGCCCTAGGTACTAGAGTCAGCTTCGTGCACAATGTTCGAGGTTTATGAAAGACCTCAGGCCCAGTAACCAGCTTCGTGCACAAT
Source organism: Flaveria linearis (assembly GCA_024085815.1). Lineage (NCBI taxonomy): Eukaryota > Viridiplantae > Streptophyta > Magnoliopsida > Asterales > Asteraceae > Flaveria > Flaveria linearis. The sequence goes on from CM044014.1 coordinate 38,033,120, forward strand.
GTTCGGGGTATAGCACATGGCATTTATCTGAAATGAAAGAGAAAAGATAAGTGATGAATGTACTTGCCCTAGGTGCTAGAGTCAGCTTCGTGCATAATGATCGAGGTCTATGAAAGACCTCAGGCCCAGTAACCAGCTTCGTGCACAATGTTCGAGGTATTGTACATGTCATCGAAAGTAATGAACGTATGAATGAAAGTAATGAACGTGCAAATGAGTGTAAGAATTTATGAGTAAATGTGAACGAAAGTAACAAATGTGAATGGTAATGATGTACGTTGAATGAACAAAAGTTAACGAACAAATGGTGAAGATAATAATGATATTATCTATGTGTACGTATGATGCTTGATCTCGTAAGAATGTAAAGTATGGTTTTTAATTGAAAGTAAAGTGTGTTTTACTTTAAAACTAGAACTCACTCAGCAACGCTGATTTTTTATGTGTTTCCAGTTGGCAGGTAACGTTGCTGATGATGGCACGGGGCGGCTACTCAGCTCTTTTAGATGGCATTCTTTTGTATAATGTTTTTGCATTGTAATACGAACAAACGATGTTTTGTAGTGAATGTTGTATTAACTTGCAAAAGCATTTATATAGAAATGGAAGTTATTTAAATGTTCCGTTGCGATGTCTCACGAAATACAAATGTAATTATATATTTTATGTGCGATGATTGGCCAGCTGTAAGCGTCCCGAGAACGGGGCCTTACGAGTTGGTATCAGAGCCAAAGTTTAAGTGAAACAGGAAAATTTTCAAAATAAACCTAATCTTAAACTGAGAATGGGACGGAAAGGGAATGGATGTCAGTCTGAGTAGCCGCGTGCCATCAGGTATTTTCTTAATGTTAACCGATATTATGTGCGCATGTTATGTGGTTTATGTGTTGCTAATAGATTTAGATACTGATGTAGTCAGGACAGGTAATGCTCGGGGTATGGAGAGTAAAGTAATTGGCTAATCACAGCTAGCCACTGTAATTAGGGACTTACTATACTTGACATAAACTAAGTTGTTCCCTTGAATGACTGTGTTCGTGTTTGAATCTTTCAGTATGTGTTAGAGGATGGCCGGTGGTAGATCATCTAAAGCTTCATGAGGCGGAGTACGTGGAGGGCGTGGTGCTGAACCGCAGGCCACAAGGGGAAGGCCCAGGGTTGAAAAGGTGGTTCATGAAGAACCCGAGACCCCTCATCCGGAGGGTGGAGATAAGAGCGCTAATTTGAGAGCCTCAATAAAGGAGGCTGTAGTGGAAGAAGTTCATCAGGTCATGCAGACGATCTTACCATCTGTGGTGACCGAAGTGATAAAGGTGGTATGGGAAGGAGAAGGAAAGAGAGGAACCGGTCCTCAGGAGGTCGGGAGCAACCGGAGACTGAGACGATTCCCTCCGATGACGAGGAGGAGGAGGAAGAGCCTGTGCAGAAGCTGGTACGAGGCTGTAACTACGGGGCATTTCAAAGGTATAAGCCCCCTACTTTTGATGGTAATGGCACTGCTGCTGCTGCTCACTGATGGGTGAGGGAAATGGAAGCTGTTCTGAATATCAATGAGTGCCGAGAAGAGCAAAAGGTGAAGTTTGCTGCCCACTCGTTTGTGGACTTGGCTTTGTGTTACTGAAACAATATAGTCCAAGCCAAGGGTAGTCGGGCAATTGGAAGAATGAGGTGGTCTGAGTTGAAGAAGGTAGTGATTGAGGAATTCTGTCCTTACCGGGAGATGGACAAGGTTGAGAGGGAGTTCCTGCAACTGGAGGCTGGAACCATGACACATCAGCAGCACACCACGAAGTTCAACGAGATGGCACGTCTGATGCCGAATCAGGTGACGCCTCTATCATAAAAGATTAAGAGGTACATTCAGGGTTTGCCGGCGGATATTCGCAGGCACATGATCGTTGCCCGACCGAGCACGTTTAGGTCGGCGTTGGATTTGGCAGGGGGTAATACGATGAGAGGGCTGTAGTGGTGGTGGCTGAAGGTAGTAGGAAGGGTAGTGGTGATTGAAACTGGAGTGGGAAGAGGTTTGGTCGGGGTGATGCCTCGACGGGTAACAAGAAGGCCCGGTGGATGATCGTCGTGTAGCCACACCGGGTACGGGATCGAAAAAGTATGGCAAATGTGGGAAGGAGCACAGTGGCGAATGTAGGTGGGGTTGAACGTGTGCTTCAAATGTGGGAAGCCAGGTTATATGGCATGGGAGTGCAAAGCGGGGAGATGTTTTAATTGTGATGGGGATGGCCACATGAGCAGAGGCTGCAAGAAGCCAATGGCTGAAGGTTCAGGGGTGAAGAAGACGGGGAGTGAAGGACCGAGGGCGAGTGCCAGCGCATTCATCATGACACAAGAGGAAGCTAGAATGGACCCTGATGTTGTGTCCGGTACGTTTTTAGTGAACCAAACTTTAGCTTCTGTGTTGTTCGATTCGGGTGCTAGTAAGAGTTTTATTTTCACTGCTTTCTGTACTAAGCTGCCGGTTAGCAGTAGACGTGTTGATGCGCCCTTTGATGTAGAAACTGCCATAGGTAAGTCTACCAGGATTTCTGAGATGATAGAGGACTGTGATGTGGAACTAGAAGGTCATAAGTTTCCTGTTAGACCGTTCGTGATGACCTTAGGTGGGTTCGATTCGGTTCTGGGGATGGATTGGTTGTCGGACTTCGAGGCGAACATTGTGTGTTGCAAGAAGATGATTCGTTTGACAGCGCCTGACGGGAGTTCGGTAACTGTTTATGGGGATTGAGTCATGACGATCCCGAAAGTAATCTCAATGGCGGTGGCGGGAAAGTGTATGCGGCGTGGATGTAGTGCCTCCTTGTTTTATGTGAAGGATGTGGATATGCTAACACCACAATTATCCGATGTTTTGGTCGTGTGTGACTTTCCAGATGTGTTTCCTGAAGACTTGTCAGGTGTGCCACCTGACCGAGAGATCGAGTTTCAGATCGATTTGATACCAGGTGCCCAACATGTTGCCAAGGCACCGTATCGGTTGGCTCCGACTGAGATGAAAGAGTTGATGGAACAATTGCAAGAGCTGCTTGATAAGGGGTTTATTAGATCGAGTATCTCTCCTTGGGGTGCTCCGGTTTTATTCATGAAGAAGAAGGACGGTAGTATGAGGATGTGTATTGACTACCGAGAGTTGAACAAGTTAACAGTGAAGAACCGGTACCCGTTACCGAGGATTGATGATTTGTTTGACTAGCTCCAAGGTGCCAGTTGGTTTTCAAGGACAGATCATCGATCGGGTTACCATCAGCTAAAGGTGAAAGAACAGGATGTTCGTAAAATAGCTTTTCGCACACGCTATGATCATTATGAGTTTCTCGTTATGTCTTTTGGTTTGACCAACGCGCCAGCTGCGTTTATGGATTTGATTAACCGAGTGTGTCGGCCGATGCTGGATAAATCAGTGATTGTGTTTATTGATGATATCCTGATTTATTCGAAGGGCGAGATAGAGCATGCCGGTCACATTCGAGAGGTGTTGGAGACGTTGAGAAGGGAGAAGTTGTATGCCAAGTTCTCCAAATGCGCATTCTGGTTGCGCGAAGTTCAATTCTTGGGTCACGTGGTAAACCCGAAGGGGATTATGGTGGATCCGGTAAAGGTGGAAGCGGTGATGCAATTGAAGTCTCCAAAGACGCCATCCGAGATCCGTAGTTTCTTGGGTTTGGCGGGCTACTACAGAAGACTCATCTAAGACTTTTCCAAGATCACTTCTCCATTAACCAAGTTGAGCCAAAAAGATGTGAAGTTTGTATGGAGTCAAGCTCAAGAGAAGGCGTTCGAAGAATTGAAGGCAAGGTTGACTCAGGCTCCTATATTGTCATTGCCCGATGGAAGTGAAGACCTGGTGGTTTATTCTGATGCTTCCTACTCAGGGTTAGGGTGTGTGTTAATGCAAAGAGGAAAGGTTATAGCTTATGTATCCTGACAGTTGAAGGTTTATGAGGTTAACTACCCTACTCATGATTTGGAGCTAGCAGCCGTGGTCTTTGCGTTAAAGATTTGGAGGCACTACCTGTATGGGATGAAGTGCACCATATTCACTACCATAAGAGCTTAAAGTATTTCTTCGAGCAGAAAGACTTGAACATGAGGCAGAGGAGATGGTTGGAGCTCATAAAGGATTATGATTGTGAGATCCATTACCATCCGGGTAAAGCCAACGTGGTGGCGGATGCCCTTAGCCGAAAGGAAAGACCCGAGCCGATTCGGGTGAAGGCGTACCAGCTGATTATGACCTCTGATATGATGAAGCAAGTAAAGGGTTTCAAGATGAGGCATTGAAAGAAGATCATCTTAACTCCGAAAGAATGAGAGGTCTGGTTGCGGAGTTGGGTGAAAACACATTTGGTGTTAGAACCCGGTTTGGACGAATGTGGATTCCTCGTTTTGGGGATCTACGGGTGAAGATTTTGGATGAAGCTTATAAGACCCGATACTCTATTCATCCTGGTGCTACAAAGATGTACAAAGACATGAAGAAAGATTATTAGTGGCCGGGTATGAAGCGTGACGTAGTGGAGTATGTGAGTAAGTGCCTTACCTGCTTGCAAGTGAAGGCCGAGCATCAAAGCCATATGGGAAGATCTAACCTTTGGATATACCGGAATGGAAGTGTGAGCACATCACCATGGATTTCATTACAAAGCTGCCGCGTACTCTGAAAGGGTATGATGCTATATGGGTGATTGTTAACCGCTTGACGAAGAGTGCTCACTTCCTACCAATCCGCGAGACATATTTATCTGAGAGGTTGGCTAATCTGTTCATCAAGGAAATTGTAACTCGTCATGGTGTGCCGGTGTCTATTGTGTCAGATCGTGACACCCGGTTCACATCCAAATTTTGGAAGAAATTCCACGATGCGATGGGGACGAGGTTACACATTAGTACGGCTTATCATCCCCAGACTGATGGTCAGTCAGAAAGGACCATTCAGACGTTGGAGAATATGCTCCGGGAATGTGTGATTGATTTTGGGGGAAGTTGGGATGACCACTTACCGTTAGCTGAGTTCTCATACAACAACAGTTATCATGCCAGTATTGTTATGTCACCCTATGAGATGCTATATGGTAGGAGATGTAGAACACCTGTTTGTTGGGGTGATATCGGCCATAAAGAGTTAGGGAGCATTGAGGTGATTGAGGCTACGACTGAAAAGCTTGAAAGGATCAAAGCCTTCGTGAAGGCAGCCAAAGATAGATAGAAGTCGTTTGCTGATAAACGACGTAGACGATTGAGTTCCCGGTGGGTGATAGAGTTATGTTGAAAGTCTCGCCTTGGAAGGGTATCATTCGGTTCAGAAAGCGGGGCAAGTTGAGCCCAAGATACGTAGGGCCTTTCCGGATCATTGCTCGAGTAGGAGAGGTGGCCTATAGATTGGAGTTACCAGATGCGTTAAGTGGAATTCACCTGACATTCCACGTATCTCATCTAAGGAAGTGCTTGGCAGATGAAGATATGATTGTTCCACTGAAGGATATCGAAGTAGACAAACGGCTCAATTATATGAAGCAACCAGTGGCAATCATCGATCGAAAAGAGAAGAGACTGAGAAATAAAGTAGTTACTCTTGTGCGTGTACAGTGGAAGCACGGGAAGGGATCCGAGTCAACGTGGAAGACCGAAGAAGAAATGAGACATCATTACCCACGTTTGTTCGAGGAATAACAGGTTTCGGGGACGAAACCTATATAAGGGGGTGGACTTGTAACGCCTGGATATTTTCTTTGAAGCCGACGAAAGAAGAAAAGAAATAAAGTCCAAAGTCGAGGGACCAAACTTGCCAAAACGGAAAGAAATTTGGATGAGTGGGGGTATAAAAGGGGGAGGGCAGCCCACACCCTCCCCATTCTTGCAAAACTTAGCCAAAGAGAGAAGAGAGGGAGAAAAAGGGGTTCCAAGCTTCGTTTTCTTGGTTTCGAGTGTGCAAAATCGTCTAGCGGGTCTAATCGAAGCTCTACTCGACGGGATTGTTTGTGTGAGTTCTAGGACCCCTCTTTTACATGTTTTCAACTGATTTGGGGCTGGAACACATCTAAAAACCAGTTTTAGGTATGTGTGTGTGTTTGACCCATTTGGATGTGTGTGCGTGTGATGCATTTGGAGTTTGTGTCTGGGCTTGTCTGTGCTTGTTTGTGCTTGAATGGTGTTGTAGTATGCATTCCTAAGGTTTAGGATCGTTTTAATGACATTCAAGGATTAACCAGTTCCGTACTGAAGATTAGAACATGATTTACCTTTGCGACAATGATAATCGATTACTGAATGATGATGTTTATGATGTTTGGAACGGATTTTTAAAAGTTTGAATGAAGGGGAAAGTGTGCGTTTTTCTAGGTTAGAAAACAAAAAGAAAATGCTCTGAAAAAGTGATTAATGAATTCTTAGAGTCAAAAACCTTATTTATAAGCGAACACATTAATTTCTTTTATTAAATATGTTGGGCCCACTTCCCCTTTATCCCTTTCCGTATACCAAGTTTATTCCGGATGCATTGCTTCTTTCGCAGAACATCTGCGGAACCTTAACATCTTCGGATGTCATAACATCTACGGATGCCTTAGTTGAAAATCAAATGCAACATTACATCTTATTCATAGATTACCATTCTATGAATTATACTCTTAATGTTACTTGCACATCCATAGTTTATCAATTCTACGATTATGCAGTTACATTTTTACTGTTCCTTCTGCTGATGCAGAAATTTCACTGTTACTTCTGCGGATGCAGAAATTTTACTGAAACTTTTGTGGAAATTAAAGTTTCGTTGAAACTTTAAATGTATGATGTCTATCAAGTAATAGACTCATTTATTGATGTTGGACATTGTTGACTTTGTTTGCATGACAATTAAGTACAAGAAAGCAAGTGTCCTGTATCCTGCATTCAAGTTAGTGCTCAGGTTCCAATTCCTTCAAAATGAATTAACAGCGTTTTTTACATATCTACGGATTAACAAAAATGTTCATCCGTAGATGTTTCTTATGCATGAACTAGCCTTTTTACATATCTACGGATTAACAAAAATGTTCATCCGTAGATGTTTCTTATGTTGGGTTTGTTGGACCTAAACATTGTTGTTTAACCATTTTAAACAAGAAAATGCAGCGGAATATGAACTTAATATGGGATTATATAATCTGAAAATTATAGTTCATAATGTTATTTCAACAAACCCAAAGACAAAAGATCATATATATGTGAATAGATTAGTTATCAAGTAGCAAACAAACAACCAAATCCACACTATGAACTACCTTTAAGAAGCTGTCAAAACCGTGATGTATCATGAAGATGATGCTGTTTTTGGATGGGCAAAACCTCAACAATAGATGTCATATTTCATGTCATCTATTAACCCTTTGTATGCTGTCAAAATGTGGCTGAAAAGCCAACACCTAAGCTGCTGAAAACGTGAACATGCAGCTTCTTTTGTGCTGTCAAAAGTTGCTGAAAAACCAACACACAAAGATGCTGAAAACGTGAACATGCAGCTTCTTTTGTGCTGTCAAAAGTTGCTGAAAAACCAACACACAAAGATGCTGAAAACGTGATCAACAATGAACATGCAACCAAAGATTTAGAAGCTGTCAAAACTGAAAAACATGGACTTATCTGAAAGGGGGCTGCCATTGAATGACCAAAACACCAAGAGAAGGTGTTCTCAAGTGTTCATACCCACAAGCCTTCAAGAAAACACCATATTTGCTAGGATTTGAACACCAAATCGCATCAAGAAAGCTGTTGGAAACAAGTTCCAGCCGTGAACAATCATAAGCTGCTGAAACTTTGTTTAACCCGTGAAATCCATCCTCTAAATGATGAAATCCAGTCCCTTGTGTCGATTTGCATGTTAGAGAGGGGTAGATCAAGTGTGTGTGTGTTCAAGGAACACCTTTGTTCCAAGATCATCAAAAAACGAAAGAGAGAGAGAGAGCTGCAAAGGGGGGCGGCCGAAACCCTTAAGGGTTAGGGTTAGCTTCCAAAAAATCTCTCTTTTAAATATTAGAAGAGTTGTTTAAATATTATACATAATTAAAACTTTAATTATATATAATATACACACACACTTTTATTATTTGATGTTGCTTGACTAATTTAAACAACATAACAAATAATATCTATGAACAAAATATCCTCATAATTTGTTCTTTCTCACATACAATTTATTTAGAAAACCCATTTTCTAAATTGGTGTAATTATTTAATTGCATGATCATATCATCAATTAAATATTAATTGGTGTTTGCTAAGCTTGTTATTGGGTATGACCCGACTTGGATCATGACGTACTAACCACATCAATGTTCTATGTGTCTTGGGCATACAGAATCCAACAATCTCCCACTTGCACAAGATACATAGAAGATTGATGCAAGCAGTAAATACCGCCTAACAACGGTTTACTACCCTTAATACGCATGACTTAGAAGCCATTCAATAACATCATCCCCTTCAAGTATCCAACTTGAAATGATTTAGGTGAATCAATCATTTATCCTTTGTTACAGATGTCATGTTAAATCCAAGGACACAGAATGATCATTCCTTGTTGATTTAACTTAATCAGGCCTTAGACATCATACTCTCAACGAATAAGAGGAACAAATCCCATCTTGACTACATACGTTTCTCACAATCACCTTATGTCATACCTGAACATAGCCTTATGTACTAACAATTATTTCATATTAGTGAAGAACTAGCTCAAGGTGCAACACTTGGTGAATATCAAAACCCAATACGTATCTCAGGTCGGAGGATACCAAATGATATTCGCCTTTACTCAAATTTACTTATGATCAATCAATAAGATTCCATGTAGTAAGATTTGAGATGCGGGTCAGTCCAATATTCGTATCCCACGAATATCTATGAACCTTGGCAGCAACCAATTGCTCTATATCCATGCCTTATGAATATCCACCAATCCAAGTTCATAATAGTCTTACATTCATATTTGTTCCCACAAATATGACCGACTACGGACATTTAGAATAATAAAATTATTCATGGATGTAAACATGCTAAAAGGGAACATTACTTAAAATATCGTAAATACATAGATAAGTTAAGTATTACAATTGTTCCATATTAATAATATTAATACTAAACAGATCAATTCCAATCACTAGAATATCGAAGTCCTAAGGCACAAGCATGACTTTCATGCTTTGCCCTTTCAAGGAGCTTCGTGAGTGGATCCGCAATGTTTTGATCAAAGTGAACTTTGCGAATACATATCCTTTCCTTTTCAACTTCATCCCTTATGTAGTTTAATCTCCGCTCATTATGCCTAATCTTTTGACGTGCACGGGGTTCCTTGATTTGAACAATCGCACCCTCGTCATCACAAAGATTTCTAAGGAGTCTTGAATGGTATAGACCATCCTTAGATTGGTGATAAACCCTTTTATCCATGCAGCTTCCCAAGCTGCTAATGAGGCGGCTATGTATTCGAATTCTGTAGTGGACAATGCTACACTATTCATAATAGAGACATATCCCGATTGTGATCGAGGATCATCTCGATCAGTTTGGAAACTAGTATCCGTGTAACCCTTTACAACTAGTTCCTCTTCATTAAATCCGTATATTAGAAACATATCCTTAGTCCTCCTAAGGTATTCCAATATACATTCAACAACCATCCAATGGATGTTACTAGGATTCTGCTGATATCTATTTGTCATGCTTAACGCGCATGACTCGTCCAGTCTAGTGCATATCATCGCATATATGATGGATCCTATAGCAGATGCATATGGGATGTCCTTCATACGATGTTGCTCATCCTTTGAGCTTGGACATTGAGATGCACTCAATATTGTCCCTCTTTGAATAGGTACTATACCTTTCTTAGAGTTTACCATCTTGAACCTTTTCAAGATTTATCAATGTATGCACTTTGGTTTAACCCTATCAACCGCCTCGATCTATCCCTATAGATCTTTATTTCCAAAATAGAGACGGCTTCACGGAGATCCCTTTTGGAAAAACAATTTCCAAATGTAGTATGTCACCAACATACAATACTAAGAACGTAATTACACTCCCACTAGCCCCTTGATACACACAATCCTCGTCAGCGTTCTTGATGAAACCCAATTTCTTGATCTTTTCAACAAAACGTTGATTCCAACTCTCGATGCTTGTCTCAATCCATAGATTGATATCTTTTACTTGCATACTTTATCAGGATGACTTTAGCATTGCCATTGGCGAGAAGGTTTCATCATAATCAACCCTTTGACTTCGAGTGAAACCTTTTGCTACAAGTCATGCCTTGTAAGTATCCAAGTTTCCATGCATGTCAGTTTTCTTCTTGAAAATCCACTTACGTCCAACCGGTTTGGAGTTGAGTGAAGAGTCAACTAATTCCCAAACTTGGCTGTCATACATGGATTGCATCTTTACGTTCATGGCTCTTAGCCACATGTCACAATCCGAATTGGACATTACATCATGGTATGTAGTTGGCTCTTCGGAGTCAACAACGTAGCATCCATCTATGAAAAATCCACATCTTTCATGTGAAATGCTAACTTTACCAGATCAGCGAACGTTTTGTGTGTATTGATCAACCTCTTGATCATGATCAACAATCTCTTATTGATTGCTAGTGTCAACCAAACGTGTATCGGCTTGTGGATCTTGATCCTCATCAAATTCCACTGTTCTATGCGTCATTCCTTCCATAAGGAACTTGGCTTCCAAGAACTCTGCCTTTTGAGTAATGAATACCTTTTGCTCTGTTGGATCAAAGAAGTAGTATCCTATACAGTCCTTTTATATATCCAACAAATATACACTTAGTGAATCGACTTGCAGTTGGTTTGGGTGTTAAGCTTAACATAAGCTTCATAACCCTACTTTTAAATATGATGGCGATAGAACTATTCCATTTCATATTTCAAAAGGCGTCGAATCCACTTTCTTGGTTTGGGCTATATTCAAAATATGAGCCGCGGAGAGTAGTGCGAAACCCTAAAATTATAGAGGTAGTGAGTTTATAGTCATCATAGGTCGAACCATATCCAATAGGGTTCGATCTCCTTTCAGACACATCATTATGTTATGGTGTTCTGTGGGGAGTAAGTTGTGAGAAAACCTTACAACTTCCTAGATGATCCCTAAAAGTCTCACTTAGGTATTCACCTTCTCTACTTAAACGGAGAACTTTGGTAGTTCTATCGAGTTGATTTCCTACTTCATTCTTGAAGTTTTGAACATTTCAAATTTCATGTTTATGTGCCATCAAGTACACATGATCATAGCGACTATAATCGTCGGTAAAGGTAATGAAGTAGGTTTCATCATACCTTGTCATTTTCTTAAAAGGACCACATACATCCAAATGTATGACTCCTAATAAGTCTTTTTGCCCTCTCATTAGTACCACTAAAAGGGCGTGTTGGTCATCTTACCTTGTAAACAAGATTCACACTTATCAAATGAACAATTTTCATTTGCTTTTAAAAGACCATTCTTTTAAGATGTTTAAGTCCGTTTCTTGTTTATGTGACTAAGATGACAATGACAAGAATAAGAGTCATTTAAACCATTTTAATTCTCTTGGTGTATGATAGGTATAATGTGTTATTATAGGACGGATCATCATGAACCAATTCATAAATATCATTAGAAGGCATGGCCTTAAATAAATATATCATCCATAATATATAAATACCATCATTTACTAACTTTAAATCATAACCATATTGCTTTAAAAGGGAAACTTAAATCATGTTCCTAGTCAAACTAGGAGCATATAAACATGTTTTGACGAACAACTTCCAAACCTTTTGAAAGTTTCAAAACATAGTCTCCTTTCTTAAAGTGCTTATTTCTTTTGAACCCTTGCAACAAATTGCAATAGTGAGTTCCATATGAGGTATCCAATTACCCATGTGTTTTTAGGAAATAACATCTAAGTTAATATGGATTATGAAAGTTATACTTAAGGTTTGCCCAGCATCCCTTTTATTTCTCAACTCATTGAGATAGGTTGGATGAATCCCTTTCAAATGACCTATCTCACCATATATAAAGCATGGATCGTTTTCGGTTACCTTAAGCTTCATAAGCTAAGGTTTTGGAGGTTCCGCTTTGATCTACCCTTACCCATTGCCTTTGATGTGCCCTTCTCCTTTGGCAACATTTGCCTTAGGATCGGGAATGGCCTCAACATCGTCGGGGTCGGGTTGGTTAGGTGTAGGATCGTCAAGGACATATGCCTTTGCTCTTGCTTGAGAACAATTCTTAAGTTTCGAGACTAGTCCTTAAGGTTATTATGGTAGAGACGATCCCTCTCAAAATAGTTCTCGGTGATAGGGTATGGACGGTCGGGGTGGTAGCATTATTGTTTGCGGTCATTCTACAAATTTTACAAAGTTCTTTTTAGTATTTCTAAAAAAAAATTTCATTTTAATTATTAATACCCTTATGTCTCATAGACAATTAATAATTAAAATCTAGAATCCAACGTTACATTCAAATAATGGTTAGGTGACCTTTATCCCATTATTCAAATTAACAAGGTAGTCAATATTTGACAATTGCAACCCTTTGCAACTTCTAGCGGTATGGGATCGACTTTAAATGTCATATGCAAAGTCGGCATGTTAATCCCATCAACACCATTTGGAAACCATATTTTAGGTGATCCATTCAACATGGTTTGCAAATCAAGTTACCCTACTTGCACACACATGTGAGCTTACCAACACAAGTGGTTAGGTGACCTTTATCCCACCAATGTGGTATTCCCACCTTAAGTCATAAGTTCCCTCAAAATGGTTAGGTGACCTTTATCCCATTAAGAGTTTCCAAATGACTTAAGTGTTGTGCAAAAGGACGGTGTTAAACTTGTTTGATAAAGGGATTTTAGTTTTCATTGATTCTAGTTTGAAAACTCTATTTACCTTGTATTTGCATGCTTTCAAATGCAAGGTATCCTATGGTTCACTTTTAATAAAACCTCTTTTATTAAATCATTAATCCTTTAATAACCTTTTATTAATCACTTAATGATTAGGAACCATAAAATTCAGCTTGTTAAGTTTGTTTATTAGTTTGTTATGCACATCCAAATGTCAAATAACAATCACACAACAAACAACCAAACAAGTACAATCATACAAGCATATGTGCATAACTATAGCCACTAAGTTGACTACACTTGTTTGCCATCACAAGTGTTGTCATAAGGTCTTTCCTAAGGGTTCAACACAACACAAATGATGAGGTCTTCAAAGACTCCCACTTGAACTTGCATCCAAATGCTTCAAGTCCATCCTTTGTGTCTTCCTTTTGTGCTTCCTTCCCGAGCATCTTCTTTTACAAAATATATATCCTAATACATATTTCTAGTAAAAGAAAAAATACTCCTAATCTATTTATTACATGCCAAATGAATAAATAAATTACAACCCAAATAGAAACACCAAAAGGATTATTACAACCCATAAAGAATGAATACAAGCAACATGACAAGATTACAATCAACCAAATCCCAAACACACATGGTCAAGGCTATGTTATGCACTAATATATGTATCCATATACATCATTTCAAGAACCAAATGAACCCCATTTGACCCTAAATTTTCAGCCAACACAAACTAAGAATTTAGGGTCTATTGTCCAACCAAAAACATAATCAACCAATTTGATATTTTCCTTTCAAGATCCAATCATAAGCATGCATGATTACAACCTTGAAAGGTTGGGGTATCATCAAATCATCACAAAACAGCCCTAAGAAGGTTGTTAAACCTTATATATCCAAATATACAAGAACATATGAAACTAATCATCCACATAACCGGCTCTAGATGCCATTGTTGGGTTTGTTGGACCTAAACATTGTTGTTTAACCATTTTAAACAAGAAAACGCAGCGGAATATGAACTTAATATGGGATTATATAATCTGAAAAATTATAGTTCATAATGTTATTTCAACAAACCCAAAGACAAAAGATCATATATATGTGAATAGATTAGTTATCAAGTAGCAAACAAACAACCAAATCCACACTATGAACTACCTTTAAGAAGCTGTCAAAACCGTGATGTATCATGAAGATGATGCTGTTTTGGATGGGCAAAACCTCAACAATAGATGTCATATTTCATGTCATCTATTAACCCTTTGTATGCTGTCAAAATGTGGCTGAAAAGCCAACACCCAAGCTGCTGAAAACGTGAACATGCAGCTTCTTTGTGCTGTCAAAAGTTGCTGAAAAACCAACACACAAAGATGCTGAAAACGTGAACATGCAGCTTCTTTTGTGCTGTCAAAAGTTGCTGAAAAACCAACACACAAAGATGCTGAAAACGTGATCAACAATGAACATGCAACCAAAGATTTAGAAGCTGTCAAAACTGAAAAACATGGACTTATCTGAAAGGGGGCTGCCATTGAATGACCAAAACACCAAGAGAAGGTGTTCTCAAGTGTTCATACCCACAAGCCTTCAAGAAAACACCATATTTGCTAGGATTTGAACACCAAATCGCATCAAGAAAGCTGTTGGAAACAAGTTCCAGCCGTGAACAATCATAAGCTGCTGAAACTTTGTTTAACCCGTGAAATCCATCCTCTAAATGATGAAATCCAGTCCCTTGTGTCGATTTGCATGTTAGAGAGGGGTAGATCAAGTGTGTGTGTGTTCAAGGAACACCTTTGTTCCAAGATCATCAAAAAACGAAAGAGAGAGAGAGAGCTGCAAAGGGGGGCGGCCGAAACCCTTAAGGGGTTAGGGTTAGCTTCCAAAAATCTCTCTTTTAAATATTAGAAGAGTTGTTTAAATATTATACATAATTAAAACTTTAATTATATATAATATACACACACACTTTTATTATTTGATGTTGCTTGACTAATTTAAACAACATAACAAATAATATCTATGAACAAATATCCTCATAATTTGTTCTTTCTCACATACAATTTATTTAGAAAACCCATTTTCTAAATTGGTGTAATTATTTAATTGCATGATCATATCATCAATTAAATATTAATGGTGTTTGCTAAGCTTGTTATTGGGTATGACCCGACTTGGATCATGACGTACTAACCACATCAATGTTCTATGTGTCTTGGGCATACAGAATCCAACATCTTATGCATGAACTACTCCCCTAAATTTGTGATTAATGTTAAACTGTTGCATTGATCATAAATTTAAGTTGGAAATAGCCATGAAAGGCATATGACAGTCTAAATGAGAGGAAATCAGTTAAGGGGACAAATTAAACAAATGATTTAAATAATACAAGCATGCATATATATAGAGGGATCATACTATGACTCAGGCTTCTGCTGATATTGATTATTTGAATGATTGCACACCTGGTTATAAGTATATAGCCCCACTTAAATTCATACATGAGCAAGGTATCAACTTGGCATGCTGTTTATCATGTTTTGATGTTTGTTAATCAGTAACTATCATGTGCTCCACATTCAATTGTCATTAGAGTTTGTCCTCCGTAGGTGAGGCAAATCACCACTTTTCACACTTATTGACTATGTACATTAAGTTATAAGTTCTATCTTGAGACATATTACAGTCTTATTAATGCTTTGATGTTGAAGCTCTTTGAATTGATGTACAATTGATCACAAGTGATTCTTTTGAGAGCTGAGATATGATCTTCATAGTCACCAAGTCTTTACTTTCGTAAAACAGAGGTGAACTTAACCTAGGTCTTTGTTTACACAAAACAGAGGGAGAATGAAGATCACACTCTTTAATCATATTCCCATGTCTTTGTTCACACAAAAACAGAGGGAATATGACTTTGCAAAGATAGAAGATTATAAAGTATTTACATAGTGTGCTTTTGTAAGTGATTTGATCACATCAGAAGATAACTTGCTTTCCTGACTCTCAAAATGGAGTTCCCATAGATAGATAACTGGTTCTTTTAGTTTGGCATGCTCTTAGCGTAGTTTCCACTCATGATGAACCTACTTACATATCAAGATGTTACAAGTCAGATTGAGTTTTATTTGTTTTGTTAATGAAAGCCAAGCATAGTGTATTATCATTTCCCAAACATATGGCATGCCCAAAAATTCTGTCACACACTTAAATCATCCCCAACCATTACTCTACACAAGGACAGTCATATGCTTTGATGATTTAGTCTAAGTTAATCATCCCCAAAGATTCTATCAGAAAATTAAATCTAACAGAATCAAAGGCTTTAGTGAACAGATCATCAAGCTGATTTGCTGTATCCACTTTGACTAACTTAATTAAACCCTTTTCTGAACAGTCTATTAGAAAATGATATCTGATTTAATATGTTTTGTTTTACTATGTTGAACTGGGTTAGCAGTGATAAATATAGCAGCTGAATTATCAATATGAATTGGGGTTTGAAGGAAATTGTAGCCATAATCAAGCAATTGGTTTTGCAACCAAAGTACTTTAGAGCAACCAGCTGAAGCAGCTATGTACTCAGCTTCAGCTGTGGACACAGATACATTAGTTTGCTTCTTGCACTGCCAAGAAACAAGTCTTGGTCCCAGAAATTGACATCCACCAGTTATGGATTTTCTGTTGTTGTTGCACCCTCCATAGTCACTATCTGAATATGAGAAGAGACTGAAATCTCCATCCTTTGGATACCACAGTCCTAGAGCTGGTTTGCCTTTCAAATATCTGAATATTCTCTTAACAGCATTCAGATGGGACTCCTTTGGGTCTGATTGATACCTGTCACAAACAAATACAGCAAACATTATGTCAGGCCTACTGGCAGTTAAGTACATTAAAGAACCGATCATAGATCTATATAATCTCTGATCTACTGATTTTCCAGCAGTGTCAGGCACAATCTTGTCTATTGTTGAGGCAGGTGTCTTGCATGAAGTTGTATCAGCAAGATTGTACTTCTTCAGAATTTGATGAATGTACTTTTCTTGATTGATGAAAATTCCATCTGTTTTCTAACGAACTTTTAACCCAAGGAAGAATGTCAATTCTCCTATGGAGCTCATCTGGAATTTAGATTTCATTAACTCTTCAAAGCTTTGACACAGTTTCTTGTTGGTTGATCCAAATATTATGTCATCTACATATATTTGAACCACCAAAAGATCTTGATGTTCTTGTTTGAGGAAGAGTGTCTGATCAATAGTCCTCTTTTGTAGCCATTCCTTGGTGCCTGATGATGTCCATACAAAGCTTCGTCTAGCTTGGTATACTCTATGTGGATAGTCAGGATCCTCAAATCCAGGGGGTTAAGCCACATATACTTCTTCATCAATTTTCCAATAAAGGAGGACACACTTCACATCCATTTGATACACTATGAACTTCTTGAATGAAGCATAAGCTAGAAAGACTCTGATAGCTTCAATTCTTGCAACTGGTGCAAAAACTTCATCATAGTCTATCCCTTCTCTTGAGTGTAACCTTGAGCAATAAGTCTGGCTTTGTTTCTCACGATTATACCCTGTCATCTAGCTTGTTTTTGAAGAGCCATCTTGTTCCAATTGGATGCTGACCTTGAGGCAAGTCTACAAGGTTCCACACCTTTTGTTTTCTGAATTGTTGTAGTTCTTCTTGCGTAGCCTCAATCCAGCTATGTCCTTTAGAGCAGCTGTAATGTTTGCAGGAACTGTCTGAGACAAGAAGTAGGTGAACAAGCAAATGTTTGCCACTCCTCCTTTGCTCCTTGTAGTTCTTGCATTCAGGTCTCCAATGATATTATCTGATGGATGAGACTTGTGAATTCTGCTTGTTGAAACAGTATCAACTGGGATAGTTGACTCTAAGTTTGAGAAACCCATTGAAGCAGATGGATTCAGCTGTGATGTTGAATCTATGAGTAATCAAGGGGTTCATGGTCAATAGGATTAGCTTGAGCTTCAGTTGCTGCATGTTCTTCTTCCGCAGGAAGTTCTACGGAAGCATTTTGTTGTTCGTAGGAGTAACAGCAACATCTACGGAAGCATTTTGTTCTTCCGTAGAAGTTACAGCACCATCTATGGATGGACATTATTAATCAGTAGGCAAGTGTTGTTGATTCAACACATCCTCTCCATCCCTAGGATCAGTGGTTGAAACAGTATTTACATCTACGGATGATGGTGCATCTGCGGATGTATTTACATGAGCTGCGGATGAAGGATTGCTTCTCCGGATGTATCTTCATGCTGCTGACTTGATTCTTGCTATTGTGCAGTTGAAGGTTGTGCCCTTGGAGGGTCAGCTGTCAGTGGCACTTCATTCAAACTTGGAGGAACAAATGGATAACATGTATCAGCAGAACCTGCATTGATCAGATATATAGTGTTAAATGATTCAGTTAATGCATCTATATCAAATAACCAAGATGATCCTTTTATAGTTGTTGTAAACATGGATTCATCAAAGAAACATTAGGAGTCTCTTCAACAATGTTATGTTCTGGAATATAGACCCTATAAGATTTAGAAGTGGATGAATATCCAACAAAGAAACCATCATAGGCTTTTTCAGAAAATTTTTCCAATTGTTCTTTAGTATTTAATACAGACACATGACACCCAAAAGCTCTAAGATATCCTATAAAAGGTTTCCTTTTAAATAAGAGTTCATAAGGGGTTTTATTATGTTCTTTGACAATTAATGTCCTATTCTAAACATTGCATGCTGTATTCACAGCTTCTGCCCAGAAAGTTATGGGCAACTGAGAGTCAGCTAGCATTGTTCTGGCTGCTTCTATGAGAGTTCGTTTTCTTCTTTCAGCCACTCCATTTTGTTATGGTGTTCTTGGTGCACTGAATTGTCTTGCTATGCCTTTATTCCTACAAAAAGAATCCAGACCAGCATTAACAAATTCAGTCCCATTATCACTATTGAAAATTTTAACTTTTAAATGAAGTTAATTCTCAATCTTGATTACAAAGTCCATTAATGTTCAGATGTTTCACTCTTATGTTTTAAGAAAAATACCCATGTGAATCTAGTGCAATCATCTACTATCACCAAGCAATATTACCTTTTTCCAATGCTCATCACATTGGTTGGACCAAAGAGGTCCATGTGAAGCAATTTGAGTGTTGTAGTGTTAGTGTTGTTTATTTTGGATTTATGAGACACTCTATGTTGTTTTCCTTTGTAACATGAAGAACAATGTTTGAATAATGAAATTCTTTCTTTGGCAAGCCAATGACTAAGTCATTTTCACCAATTTATTCATGTTTTTCATGTTGGAATGAACCAGCCTTCTATGCCACAATTGTGATTCATCTTCTGAAGACTTAGATAGCAGGCATGTCTCATGGCTTGTGAGTGATGTGTTGTTCATATCCAAAATATAAGTGTTTCCTTTTCTTGATGCTTTAAGAATGATCCATTCTGCTGGAACTGCAAAACCTGGCTTAAGAATGTAACAATTAGTGTTATCAAATAGTGTTGTGTAATTTTGATCACAAATTTGAGATACACTAAGTAAATTATACTGAAAATTTTCACAGTAATTCACTTTTTCAAATGTTAGTACACCATTGTTACCATTCCTTCACCAACTATTTTACCTCCCTTTTATCCCCACCAAATGCCACATAAGAGGCATGTGATGTTTGAAGTCATGGAGAAGAGCATAGTTCCTGTCATATGTCTGGAACAACCACTGTCAACATACCACTTGTGTCAGCTCTCCATGATTGTTCCTGCACAAAAAAGAAATCAATAGAATTGACAACCCAAGCCTTAGTTGTCTTGGGTTTGCCAGATGTGTCTACAATAGTTACTCCTTCATGAATTAATCTTGAAGTTTCAGTATTAGTTGATTCTTTATGATTTGATGGTGGTGAGGATGATTCTGTTGAAGATGATTCAGATGATTGGATGTCTTCTTGCTTATATGATTCTTCTTCAATTTTTCTTGTTTTGGCTGATATTTTAACTTTGAGGATGCTCCTGCAATTCTGAAAGTCACTTCATCTTTAAACTTTGATTGAGGCACATGAGTTCCTTTTTCAAAGTTATCAAAGAAACCATCAATCACTTCAGTCTTCTTATGCTAGATTCCACCTTTTATGTGGGTGTTTTAGACTGAATTTGTGCTTTCTTTTTCAAAGGCTTATCCACAGCAGAGGATCTTTGCTTTGATTTTTGTTATCTTTCTGCATCTTTGATTCTTTGTCACTTTCTGATGATTGAGAATCTGATACAGATGATTCATCATGAGACTTCTTTTTGCTCTTTTTCTTGTTCTTCTTATTGAAATAACATTCTTGAGTTGAATGATTATTTTTGTCACATATTGCACAGTGTCTTTGAAGTAGCAATCAGAGGTCATGTGATATTCATATTGCATATGGAACAGTAGTGTTGAAGTAGTATTCATCGTATTGTGATTTTTCATATCACAACATTTGCAATATTATCTTCTGAATTTTCTTCAGATTCAGACTTCTTTTTCGTTCTTGTTGGATTTTAACTCCTTTCCTGAAGGATCAGTTGATTTTTCTTGCTTTCCTAGGAGCATCATCAGCTGAATCTTGTTTATCTTTGACTGCTTTTTGTTATTTGTTGGAAGTCCTTTTTACTCATCCGTAGATTCGGTTTACTCTTCCGTGCTTTTTCTACGGATTCAGCAGTTTTACCCTTACGCAGATGTTCTAAGGACTTGGCTGATTTGCCTTCCGCAGATGTTCTACGGATTCTTAGAGATTTTCCTTCGCAGATCTTCAACACTTGAATTTTTCTTGTTCTTGTTTGAAGTTTGGTTGCTTCTTACTTTTATCTGAAGGAGATAAAGGTATTTCCTTACTTGATCCATAGTTATCAACTTTGTGAAGGTTCAGTTCTTGAAGACCTTCATTCAGTTCAGCCTCCTCTTGCAAATAGTCTTCAGCATGTTTCATTGCTTTGGAGGATATTGCAGCTTTGATTCTTCAAGAACTCGTGGGAAGACCAGTTTTAACTTGAAAACCTTCTACCAATGTTCAGTTGATCATATCATGTTCATCAGAATCATCCAAGTCAACATTTATCATAATCAAATCTAGTCATTATGTTTTAGTGATTCTGATTCAGTAGATTCAGTTTCACTCATCTCAGCTTCATTGTTGATATTTATTTGACTTGTTTTTATGTCAATTTTTGTGCGGGCAATAAAATGATTGACAAGTGTTTGTCATTGTTTCAGGTAAAGTTGTGTAATTATCATTAATAGGGTTGCAACAGCATTATAACCAACCCATACTATTCTTTGATTCAATATGAGAGTTTAATAACTTCTCATATTGCTGAGATGATAGTTGAAAACTTTGAAGTTTCACTTCAGTAGATGCCTGATCAGCCATGGATTTGGTTAAGGAAGTAGTCAGATGCTCCAATTGGGCTTTAAGGCTGTAATTTTCAGAAACATATTTTCTAAATCCTTTGCGAAGAACTAACTTTGATTTGATATAATTTATGATCTTTTAAATGGGATTCATTTAAAATCAATGTTTCTTTTACTTTGTCAGCCAACTGTTGAGCATGGACTCTATAGCGTTCCTTGTTACTCTGTTAAATACCCAAGACCATGAAAACAAAGTTTGTGCGGTCTCTGATGAATGTTTCTTTGTTGGGTACTCAGAAACACAAAAGGCGTATCGTGTGTATAATAAACGATCGCGGATTGTGCAAGAGTCCTACTATGTCGACTGGCAAGAATCAAACTCAACAAGCATTGAAATGATCCTGCATGGTTTTATGATTCTACCACTGTCTTCAAGTCGTTCACTTTGCCAATTCTCTCCGATGATGATGACGTTATTCCTCACGTCTCGTCTGTGAATCTGACTCCACCACAACCGCAACTGTCTGAAACCACCTCATTACCTCCCACTTCATTTGATATCCCACCTTCACCACCTTCACCACCTTCACCCACTTCCTCCTCATCTGATTCATTATCTCAACCATCTTCATCTAATCCTACAAGCTCATCTACCATACCATTCACCGCTTCATCCATCAACACCCTCATATCGATCCAATTCCCACAATCCATCCACTTCCACATCAAACATCACAACTTAACCCTTCATGCTTAACACTAATTTTAAAACCTTAAAAGATCACCCTCATGACTACATCATTGGATCTATCACAAGACGGGGTAAGGACTCGAAGTCAAAGTGGATTGATAAATGAGTGCCTTTATAAACTTTTTCTATCTCAGATCGTTCCAAAGAATTACAAGCAAGCACTTGAAGACCCAAGCTGGGTGGACTCTATGCAATCCGAGTTACAACAGTTTAGGAAGTTAAAATCTGGGAGTTAGTTGATCTTCCTCCAAACCAATGTCCCATTGGTACCAAGTGGGTTTTCCGAAACAAGCCAGATGATCGTGGTATTGTTATTAGAAATAAAGCAAGATTGGTTGTTCAAGGATTGCTCAGAGAGGAGGGATAGACTACACTGAAGTGTTTGCTCCAGTTGCTCGTATCGAAGCCATCAGAATCTTTCTTGCACATGCAGCTCACAAGAACTTTAAAGTTTTTCAGATGGATGTGAAGTGTGCATTTCTGTATGGAAACATTGATGAGGAGATATATGTGTGTCAGCCACCAGGTTTTGAGGATCCAGATTTCCCAGAAAAAGTGTACAAGCTAGACAAATCTTTGTATGGGTTACATCAAGCTCCCCGAATCTGGTATGAGACCTTGACGCAGTATCTCCTCAGCAAGGGTTTCTCTCTGTGGACTATAGATATGACACTCTTTAAGAAGGAGGTTGATAGTGAGATGCTGATTGTTCAAGTGTATGTCGACGACATTATCTTTGGATCAACAAATGAAAAGCTGTGTAAGATTTTGAAGAAGTGATGAAGGATCGCTTTGAAATGAGCATGATGGGGGAGATGTGCTTCTTCTTAGGATTGCAGGTGGAACAGAAACCGGAAGGCATTCTTATTCATCAAGAGAAGTACATCAAAGAAATCATTACAAAGTTTGGCATGGATGATTCAAAGCCAGAACTTACTCCCTTTACTGCTCAAACATGCTTGTCTCCTGATGATAATAGGAAGTCCGTGGATGCTCATCGATATCGCTCGATGATTGGATCTCTCATGTATCTGACTGCAAGCCGTCCAGATATCATATTTGCCGTGTGCTACTGTGTCTCGTTATCAAGCAATCCCAAAGAATCACATGAGCTAGCGGTTAAACGCATTTTCGTTATCTCAAGGGTTCCTCTCGTTTGGGTCTTTGGTATCCAAAAGGTGGGAACTTTGATTTACATGCTTTTTCTGATAGTGATCATGGTGGTTGCCGGATTAACAGAAAGTCAGTCACCGGTGGATGTCAATATCTGGGTGACTGTCTTGTTTCGTGGCAAAGCAAAAAGCAAACAACAGTGTCCTTATCCACAGGAGAAGCTGAAATATTGCGCATCAAGCTGCTGTTGCCAAGTGCTCTGGATTCACACCAGATGATGGATTATGGCATCAACTTCCTTCACACTCCAATCTTCTGTGACAATGAAGCCGCGGTTGGAATTGCCAAGAATCCAATTCATCACACTCGAACCAAGCACATCGAAACAAAATTATGCCATTCGTGACGCTCAGGAAAAGGGGTTCATTGATATTATTCCTATTGAAACTAGGAAGCAGAAAGCAGATCTTTTCACTAAAAACAATTGATAAACCACGTTTTTATGAACTGATCTCCATGCTAGGATTAATATCCTTTCTGAAACCTTTTTTTTCTGAGTAAAATAAAATAATAATAAAAAAAAAAAAATTTCTCTGAGTCAAAGGTCTTGATCGTTTGTCTGCTTAGAGAATCCTGTGTCCCATATATAATTTTAATTTTCCTTTCCTTTGATATTAAGAAATTTTCTATTAAGTACGTTTGAATAAAAATTTTGGGGGAGATTTATGCCAATGATAAGTTTTAACTTTTATTCTCTCAGGAATTCAAGAAAATGAGTAAGAAAGAGGGGAACATCTTACGCTGGGATATGCATGATAGACTCATCCAAAAACGAAGAAACAAGTGACCATGCAGCCAAATTAAAGATCATAACTCAGTAATAAGGATTATCCTCATGATACTTGGTCTGCACAAAGATATACGTCTTTCTAAAACTTGGTGAGAGTTGCGATTGTCATCTTGCTCATGTACTGTGGTTTACCATTAGGATTAGATTATTGATGCGAAGCTTATGGTGTTTCCCACCGGGATGGTGACTTGGTGATAACGCCCTCTAAGTCAAACATTAAATAAGCCTAAATAGCCTATTACTGTACATACTTTCATTACATTTAGGATTAGATTATCGATGTGAAGCTTATGGTGTTTCCCACTAGGATGGTGACTGGTGATAACGCCCTCTAAGTCAAACATTAAATAATCTCAAATAACCCATTACTGTATATACATTCATACTTTAGATAAGAAAAGATGTGTGTTTTTCCTCTGCTATGCGAAAGCATTGACCTGGAGTGACTGGATCTTCTCTGCTATGCGAAAGCATTGACCTGAAGCTCTCATCAACACGCCTAGACGATCTTCTTTGCTATGCGAAAGCATTGACCTGAAGCTCTCGTCAATCAGTCAAAGGTTGAGTTTGCATCTCATGAGTATATATCTTGCATTATGTGTGTTTGCATCTGTATATCATAGTGTCTCATATGTGTATGTGTCAGTCATTGTGTTTGCATTAAGTAGATTCAGTATAGTGAGCAGGCAAAAATCAATGATTATGCTCGATAAACCTTGATGTCGAGACTAATTCTTTACCAATATCAGTGGGGACCAAGTTGCTGAGTTACTAAGAAAATTCAGAACATGATAAACAGTTGCAGATCACAAGTTGAAAAGAACAGGGAATGGGTTTAAGCGGACAAACATATCAGCAATCTCGCTAAGTCATGTCCCTCTGAAAAACTTCGAGAAAAATATGATATTATATCCTTAAACCGTTAAACTTTAATTTTTATTCTAATCTCTTTTTTTTAGTTATTTATTTTTATTTTATTTTTATTTTTATGCAAAGTTTTATTTTATCGTGGGGCAATAAGGTATTCAAAAGGCAAAATTTTAATTTTTTTATGATATTTTATTTATTTCATTTTATTTTATTTTATTTATTTTAATATTTTTTAATTTTATCTTATTTTAAAATTGTTTGTTTGAATCGGGCGAAATTAAGATTCGCTATAGCGAACCTATAGCTTCGCCAGTAAGCTCGACCAGCTGCATGGTCAAACCAACATGTGAGTTTACCGGGCGAATCTATAGATTCGTTAAGCGAATCTTGTCTTATAAAAGTTACAGTGAAGGCGAAATTCTTCACAGTAACCCTAAAAACAAATATCAGTTCATCGAGCGAAATTTCAGAGTCCTCTTTAGTTTGATTTCCGTTGGATCTGTACGTTAAAAGCCTTAGGTAGGTGTCGCGAACATCGATGAAGCATTTAATCGGTGTATTTCACTTCGCATTGGGGATCTGGCAGGTTCGACTGGGTTAGGGTTCGTGAAACTCGTCCAGCGAACTTGCTGATCTTCAGCGAATCTGAACGAATAGTTCACTTGAACTCAGCATTTGTAATTTCACCCAACAACTTCGCTGTTCACTTGAACCGAGCGAAAAACTAAATTCCACAGCGAACTTAATGTTTTCCAACAAAATTAAGCTAAAAGTCACTTGAATTTCAGCGAATTTATATATCGCCTCTGTAAATTAACTAAGGTCGAGCGAATTTGAACGAAAGTTCATATGATGTGAGCGAATCTATAGATTCACCTTAGCGAATTTATAGATTCACCTTAGCGAATTTATAGATTCAATTGAGCGAATTTAATTTAATTCTGTTGTTTTGCTTTCACATTTCTCACACACTTATTATTTTGTATACTTAGACTTTTCTAATTGTTTTTTCAGCAACCATGGCTAATTTAAAGTTCGATGAGAAAACAACACCGTAGCTATCTTGGATGAAGACAATCCCAAAGCTGCAGGTTCAGAGACTGCATAAAGTGGCTGAAGCAATCTCCGATTTTTCATGCTATCACTCACTCACCATCCATTTATATTTTGCACATCCAAGATTTTGGAGATCAGCTAAGTTGGATGTTAAAGCTAATCCACACTGTATTCGAGCGAGGATAGAAGGAAATGATATCGCCGTTACTGAAGAAATCATAGCAAGAGTGCTTCGTCTGGAAGGAGATCAGGGAGACGAGGTTGAGCTTTCTGAAGATCAAGTCTTGGAGGGATTCAGAAGCATGGGGTATGAGGGACCATCTTTGGGTCAAAGAAAGAGATAAAGAAATCCATGCTGTCAAAAGAATGGAGATACATTGCTCATATCTTCATCATGTGCTTAGATGATCGGAAAGGAGGATCAGACGGTCTTAACCTTAGATGGGCCAAAGCGATGTTGATATCTTGCAGAGGCCAAAAGGCAAATATAGCAAGACTGATCTTTGAATGCATATGTGACAACATAATGGCACTAAAGAAAGAGAAATGGCTTTTGTATCCAAGATTTGTTCAGATGTTAATTGATGATTTGATTCCAAACATCCCAAGCACGGAGAAATTAAAGACTAACCCCGATGAGCTCTAGAATATTTGCAGACTGTTCCTCTGCAAGACATGATTTCAGTGGGAAAATCACCCACTTATGGGAAAATATGTATTCTGCTGAGAGATGGGAATACATAAAGAAGGTGATAGAAGCAGAGAAAAAGAGATCTGCAGAGAACAGGGAAAAACAAGAAGAAGTAATTAAAAAAGAAAAAAGATATGCCAAAGAGAAAGAGTATGACTTTGAGGATGAAATTGATTAGGCAATGCATGAAATGCGAGTTGAGAAGGAGAGAATAACTAAGAAGAGGCCCGAAGAAAGTAGTCACACTGAAGCATCAGAGAGGAGAACGAAACACAAACATCAGGCCTTCACAGAAAATCCTCCAAGAAAAGATGCAAGATCTGAGCTTGACCAAGATGTGATTAGAAATGTCAGTGCTTCTGTGGCAAATGAGCTGAGTATGATAAAAACCAATTGATAAATCAAGAGTTGAGGGAGAAATCGAAGGATGATTTGATTGAAGGATTGACAAAGATGGTGCTTGATCAACAAGAACTGATCAAGACACTGTTCAAGGAAGTGAACTCTCTGAAAGAAGCGGCTGGCCTGCCAGATGTTAGATCTGAACAGGAACTACATGACCTCACCGATACCTCAAAATACACATTCTGAAGGTGGGGAGATTCTCTGTGGTAGGAGAGGGCCCAAGCTCAGCAGCTGGTACTAGTAACGCTGCAGGATCGAGTGGAGAGAAAGACAAAAATGATGAACCTGTTGATGCTGAAGGAGAACAGGGTGAGGATGATGATGTGGAGGTTGTGAATGAAGATTTGATGATTTGGGACTTGATATTGAGAGGATTTAACAGGTGAGGAGATTGTGGGAGAGAAACAACGATTGGAGAAAGGAAAACAAGCGGAGATGAAGCTGGTAGATGAAGAGGAGGAAATTGAGGAGCAGTTGGTAGATTACAGCTCGGAACCGGAGTTCTATGAGGTGGATGAACGTCCAGTGACCTATGTGACTGATACTGGGTCAGCTGAAACTAGAGCGGTGGAGTTAGATCAATCTGAGTGGTTCGTTAGAGAGAAGGAGGCTGAAGAAATAACTCCACTGTTCCAGAACATAAAAAACCCCACCAGAAAAGAGAGCGATAAAAAGATTTTCAGCTGGAAATACAACTCTGAGCTGAAATTGTTTATGATCAAGAGAAGGGGAGGGGGAATATCTTACGTTCATAAAAGAAAAGCCTTTAAAACCCTCCCAAGATGGGATTTGAGAAGGTTGGCTGAGATTCCTTTGATTGGAGCAGAACAGAGTGAACGAGCCAAGCAGTTGGAGATGGAAATTAAAAGGGGTTTAACTGATAACTTCCAAGCTTTTGGTTTCATGAAAATGGAGAGAAAGAGGTCGAAAAAGGATGTTGACTGGGTGACCGGAAAAGGAAAGATTGTACTCAAACTAAAACCGGCTAAGACTGTGGAACGTATTAGAATACCTGATCCTTTCCCCCCGAGACTGCAAGCATTTGAAAAATGGTTCTATGATAACAACACTGGGGAAGCAGTGATTAGAGTAAAAGGGGGAGCTGAGATCAGATTGTTTGATCCGATGGAGGTATTTTCTTTCTGTGATGAAGACTTAGTGATTCTGTATGAGAATCACATAAAAGTTGGTGCTGGAGCTGATACGTTGAAAGAAGCAAGTCTCTTCATGAGAGTAGCCAACAAGGCTAGGGGATTAAGAGCTGAAGTCCGGGAGCTGGCTAGAAAAATAGTTCAAGCGGACGAAACAAGAATGGACGTGGATGATCTGACGAGGCAGATGGACAGCTCGATTAAAAAGAGATTCGGTGGTGAGACAAGTGGATCTGGAGCTTATACTGAGGATCGAAGCATGCAAGATCAAGAGAAGGTTGTAGTTGAGGACTCACCAGTTCCAGACATAAGTGAGGCTGGGTTTGCTAAGAACTTTATGTTGATATTGAGTCTGATGAGGCAGAATCTGAAGATGTTACAAATCCATTGGCCGGGATTGAGTTAAGGGCAGGAGCTTTCTTGGAGAACTTTGAAGCCGAAGTTGATTTGGATGGAGCTGATTAAGAAGACCCCTCTAGGCGAGGTCCAACCTAGGGGGAGTATTGATGATATAGATAGGTTGGACTCACCTAGTTTAGTTTAGTTACTTTCATTTTAGATGTAATAGGATAAATGTTAGATAACCTTGACTTATGTAAGTAATAGTTTAGTTTTGCTCTGACCCAGCGAAACTACTAGCGAATCTACAGATTCGCTAGTAGTCAGCTGAAGAAAGTCGCCCGGCGAAACTGTTGCTCGCCGGGTGAACTTACCAGGTGGTCAGGGTAGATTCGCTGTAGCGAATCTACCAGCGAATTGCGTCTGGTATATATATGCATTTGATGTATCTTTGGCAGCAAGTTTTGCCATACCTAATTGAGAAATACTTTTGCATTACTGTGTCATAGCTCGTTTTAGGCTGGAATTGTGTTTGTTTTGTTATCTTTGAGCCTTGTTATATATTGATTGAGTTTGGATCATATGGGTACACTTTGAAACTCTTTTCTTCATTTTTGCGCTGTTTGATTCTGTATTCTTGAGATATTATTGTGATTATCATCTCAATAGCACGTAAATCGATCACCAATGGACCAACAATTGTACCAAACTAACACCAATAAACTCAAGTTGGATTTGAGTGATACCTATCTTGGCAGTGTCGTCTTGGTCATATAAACAAGAAACGTATACAAACACTTCAAAAGAATGGTCTTTTAAAAACAAATGAATGTGATTCATTTGGTGTATGTGAATCTTGTTTACAAGAAAAATGACTAAGGCACCCTTTAGTGGAACTAACGAAAGGGCAAAAGATTTATTAGGAATCATACATTCGGATGTATGTGGTCCTTTTAAACCAATAACTAGGAATGGTGAAAGATACTTCATTACCTTTACCGACGATTATAGTCGCTATGGGTATGTGTACTTATTAAGGCACAAAGATGAAGCTTTGAAATGTTCAAAATTTCAAAAATGAAGTAGAAAATCAACTCAACAAGTCAATTAAAGTTCTCCGTACCGATAGAGGAGGTGAATACCTAAGTGATGTTTTTCAAGATCTCTTAGGAGTTGTGGGATTGTCTCACAACTCACTCCACCTGGAACACCAAACATAATGGTGTATCTGAAGGAGGAATCGAACCTATTGGATATGGTTCGATCTATGATGGCTAGAAGCACATTGCCTCTATCATTTTGGGGTTTGCTTTGCTCTCCGCGGCCCGTATTCTAAATATGGCCCCAACCCAAAAGGTGGAAAGGACACCTTTTGAGATATGGCATGGAAGAGTTCCATCCCTATCATACTTAAGGGTCTGGGGTTGTGAGGCTTATGTTAAGACTCCCACCCCAAACAAATTGGAAGTCCGATCCACCAAGTGTATTTTATTAGATATCCTAGAGATTCTATGGGATATTATTTCTATGATCTACTGGAACAAAAGGTGTTTGTTGCCAGAAAGGGTGAGTTCTTAGAAGCAAAGTTCCTTATGGAGGGAACTAGCAGTAGAACAGTGATCTTGAGGAGGATCAAGAACCACAACCCGATGCACGTTTGGTTGAAACTAGCACTCAACATGAGGATGTTAGGATGATCAAGCGGTTGATCAATACACACAAGACGTTCGCAGAAGTGGTAGAACTAGTAATCCACCTGAAAGATACGGATTTTTCATGGATGGATGCTATGTGGTAGATTAGATGAACCAACCACATACTATAATGCAGTGTCCAATTCGGATTATGACAAATGGCTTGAAGCCATGAACGTTGAGATGAAATCCATGTATGACAATCAAGTTTGGGAACTTGTTGTACGACCTCTTAATTCCAAGGTATTTGGAAGTAAGTGGGTTTTCAAGAAGAAAACCGATATGCATGGAAACTTGGATACTTATAAAGCTAGACTTGTAGCAAAGGGTTTCACTCAAACTCAAGGGGTTGACTATGATGAAACTTCTCACCTGTTGCGATGCTAAAGTCTATAAGGATATTGTTTGCCACAGCTCTCATTTGATTATGAGATTTGGCAAATGGATATCAAAACCGCTTTCCTAAATGGATATCTTGAGGAAGATGTCTATATGGCTCAGCCTGAAGGTTTCGATCCAAAACATCCTAATAAAGTATGCAAGTTAAAGAAATCAATATATGGATTGAAACAAGCATCGAGAAGCTGGAATCACCGTTTTGATGAGGAGGTAAAGAAATTTGGCTTCATTAAAAACGCTGATGAGGCTTGTGTGTATAAGAAGGCTAGTGGGAGCACAAAACTTTCCTAGTATTGTATGTTGATGACATACTACTATTTGGAAATAACATTCCAACCTTGGAAGGTGTAAAAACCTGCTTGGAAGGTGTTTTTCCATTAAGGATCTTGGTCAAGCCGCCTATATTTGGAATAAAAACTATAGGGATAGATCAAGGCGGTTGATTGGTTTAAATCAAAGTGCATATATTGATAAAATCTTGAAAAGGTTCAAGATGGAGAACTCTAAGAAAGGTACCGTACCTATTCAAAGAGGAACGCATTGAGTATGACTCAATGTCCTAGCTCAAAGGATAAGCAAGATAAAATAAGGGCAATCCCATACGCATCTGCTATTGGATCCATCATGTATGCAATGATATGCACTCGACCGGACGTGTCATGCGCCTTAAGCATGACAAGTCGTTACCAGCAAAATCCTGGAAACAGTCATTGGATGGCTGTTAAGAACATACTTAAGTACCTAAGGAGGACAAGAGATATGTTCCTAATCTAGGGATCTGGTGATGAGGAACTCGTTGTAAAAGGTTACACGGATGCGAGTTTCCAAACCGATCGTGACGATTCTCGGTCACAATCGGGATATATTTTCATTCTGAATGGAGGAGCAGTCTCTTGGAAGACTCCAAACCGGATGTGGTGGCTCTATCAACTACAGAATCAGAATACGTCGCCGCCTCATCGGCAGCTCAAGAAGCTGCATGGTTGAAGAAATTCATGCCGATCTAGGGGTTGTCCCTTCCATTCAGGACCCCCTAGAGATCTTTTATGATAACAAGGGTGCCATTGCTCAAATCAAGGAACCTCGTGCTCATCAAAAGACTAGGCACATTGAGCAGAGATTCAAGTACATACGAGATGAAGTTGAAAAGGGAAAGATATGTATTCGCAAAGTTCACACAGATCAAAACATTGCGGATCCTCTCACAAAGCTCCTTGAAAAGGCAAAGCATGAAGGTCATACTTGTGCCATGGGACTTCGATATTCTAGTGATTGGATTTGATCTGTAAATTTTGTATTTGGATATATGGAACTCTTTATTATTTGAATAAAATTATTTGGTTATAATGTTTCAATTAATGTTCCAATTTAGCATGTTTAATCCATGAGTAAATTGTTTACTCTAAATGTCCGTAGTCGTTCATACTTGTGGGAACAAGTGTGAGGGTAAGATTATTATGAACTTGGATTGGTTGATATTCATAAGGATGAATATAGAGCAATAGGTTGCTACCAAGGTTCATAGATATTTGTGGGATACAAATATTGGACTAACCCGCATCTCAAATTTTACTACATGGAATCTTATTGATTGATCATAAGTAAATTTGAGTAAAGGCGAATACCATTTGGTATCCTCCGACCTGAGATACATATTGGGTTTTGATATTCACCAAGTATTATACCTTGAGCTAATTCTTCACTGTCCTGAAATAGTGGACAACACATAAGGGTATGTTCAGGTATGACACGAGGTGTTTGTGAGAAACGTATGTAGTCAAGATGGAATTTGTTCCTCTTATTCGTTGAGAGCAAGATGTCTAAGGCCTAATTAAGTTAAATCAACAAGGAATGATCATTCTGTGTCCTTGGATTTAACAGGACATCTGTAACAAAAGGATAGATGATTGATTCACCTAAATCATTTCAAGTAGGATACTTGAATGGGATGATGTTATTGAATGACCATAAGTCATGCGTATTAAGGGTAGTAAACCGTTGTTAGGCGGTATTTACTGCTTGCATCAATCTTCTACGAATCTTGGGCAAGTGGGAGATTGTAGGATTATATATCCCAAGACACGTAGAATATTAATGCGGTTAGTAGTTATGATCCAAGTCGGGTTATACCCAATAACAAGCTTAGCAAACACCAATTAATATTTAATTGATGGTATGATCATACAATTAAATATTTACACCAATTTAGAAAATGGGTTTTCTAAATAAGTTGCATATAAGAGGGAACAACTTATTAGAATATTTTGTTCAATAATATTATTTGAAGTGTTATTTAAATAAGTTGGATAACACAAATAACAATGAGAAATTATAACTTATAAGTTAAACGTTTATTGTATAAGTTATATAACTTGTACATACAATTAAATGGTTAATTGCATGTCTAGTTATAAGACCATTTTTAATGTGTGTGTGTTATGTTTAAAGGGGGAAAACCCTTTTTTGAATAAGGATTCGGCCCCCCCCTTTTATTATTGGACCATTTTTGCCTTGTAAACACACACATATTAACTTGTCTTGGATACCTTTTCTCTCCATTCAATCTCATTGCATGCAACACACACAAACTCCTTTCTCTCTCTAAAAGCTACGGCCAGCAGCAGCATTTGGAAGGTTTTGAGAGCAATTTTTGTGTTGTTTTGGTGTCAACTCCCTAGCAAGAAGTGGTGTTTGCAAGGAGGCTTGGGGTATACAAGCTTGAGGACTTCTTCTCTTGGAGTCTTGGCCGATTTTGGACATCCAAACTTCTTTCTTTGGTCGTTTTTAAGCTGCTGAAAGAGGTAGTAATCACAGCTCATTGTGGCTGTGATTTATGTACATATACACTTGTTCATAGCTTGCTTATTCACATAAATTATCCTTTGTTATATGGGTTTGTTTTATACATTAATTTGGTCATCTAATGAACATATTTTTCAGCTTATAAACAAGTTTATAAAGTTGTAATTCCGCTGCGTTTTTCTGAAAGTTTAATGGGTTAAACTATGTTTTTGTGTTCTAACAAACCTACAGAAGCAAGTCAAAGAGTTTCAAGATGAGGCCTTAAAAGAAGATCGTCTTAACTCTAAAAGGATGAGAGGTCTGGTTCGGAATTGGGTGAAAACACGCTCGATGTTAAAACCTGATTCGGGCGGATATGGATTCCTCGTTTTGGGGATCTACACGTGAAGATTATGGATGAAGCTCATAAGACTCTATACTCTATTCATCCCGGTGCTACAAAGATGTACCAAGATATGAAGAAAAGATTATTGGTGGCGCGTATGAAGTGTGATGTAGTGGAGTACGTGAGTAAGTGCCTTACTTGCTTGCAAGTGAAGGCCGAGCATCAAAAGCCGTATGGGAAGATTCAACCTTTGGATATATTGAATGGAAGTGGGAGCACATCACCATGGATTTCATTACGAAGCTGTCGCGTACTCCGAAAGGGTATGATGCTATATGGGTGATTGTTGACCGCTGACGAAGAGTGCTCACTTCCTACCGATCCGCGAGACATATTCATCTGAAAGGTTGGCTGATCTATTCATCAAGGAAATTGTAACTTGTCGTGGTGTGCCGGTGTCTATTGTGTCTGATCGTGACACCCGGTTTACATCCAAATTCTGGAAGAAATTCCACGATGCCATGAGGACAAGGTTACATATTAGTACGGCTTATCATCCCCAGACTGATGGTCAGTCAGAAAGGACCATTCAGATATTGGAGGATATGCTTCGGGCATGTGTTACTGATTTCGGGGGAAGTTGGGATGACCACTTACCGTTAGCGAATTTTCATACAACAACAGCTATCATGCCAACATGGTATGCCACCTTATGAGATGCTAAACGGTAGGAGATACAGATCACCTATTTGTTGGGGTGATATTGGTCATAAAAGTTAGGGAGCGTCAGGTGATCGAGGCTACGACTGAAAAGCTTGAAAGGATCAAAGCCTTCATGAAGGCAGCCAAAGATAGACAGAAGTCATATGCTGATAAACAACGCAGACCAATTGAGTTCCAGGTGGGTGACCGGGTTATGTTGAAGGTCTCACCTTGTAAGGGTATTATTCATTTCTGAAAGCGTGGAAAGGTGAGCCTAAGATACATAGGCCCTTTCCGAATCATTGCTCGAGTAGGAGAGGTGGCCTATAGATTGGAGTTACCACATGAGTTAAGTGGAATTCACCCGACATTCCACGTATCTCATCTAAGGAAGTGTTTGGCAGATGAAGATATGATTGTACCACTGGAGGATATCAAAGTAGACGAACGGCTCAATTATGTGGAACAATCAGTGGCAATCATCGATCGAAAAGAGAAGAGGCTGAGAAATAAAGTGATTCCTCTTGTGCGTGTACAGTGGAAGCACAGGAAGGGATCCGAGTCAACATGAGAGACCAAAGAAGAAATAAAACATCATTACCCACATTTGTTCAAGGAATAACAGGTTTCGGGGACGAAACCTATATTACGGGGGTGGACTTGTAACACCCGGATATTTTCCTTGAAGCCAACGAAGGAAGAAAAAGAAATAAAGTCCAAAGTCGGGGGACCAAACTCACCAACGCGAGAAAGTTGGGTAAATAGAGATATTTGAAGGGAGAGGGCAACCCTTACCCTCTCCCCACACCTATATTTCAGCAAAGGAAAGAGAGGAGAAGAAGAAAGGGAGAAAAGATAGAAAAAGGCTTGGTTCGAGTGGGTTCGGGCTTGGAGTTCGTCGTGTAGCAGGTCTAAACGAAGCTCTTCTTCTCGGTGTTGTTTCTGTGAGTCCGAGGACCCCTCTTTTACCCGTTTTCAACTAATTTGGGGCTAGAACACATAGTGAAAACCCGTTTTGTATGTGTATGTGTTTGCGTGTGATACGTTTAGAGTTTGTTTTCAGGCTTGTGTGTGCTTGAATGGTGTTTTGGTATGCATTCCTAAGGTTTAGGATGGTTGATTTGGGCTTAGAATGAGTTCGGATGAGCTTGGAGGTCGAAAATGGCAGATTGTGTTCGGGATGAACTGCATTCTGCATCAGCTAGGGCTATGCAACCGAATGGAGGCCGTACGGCCGAATGAGGTGCGATTGGGGTTCATTCGCATGATTGAGGGTCCATTCGCACGATTGGGGATTCATTCGCACGACTGGGGGCCAGTCGCATGGGGAGTCATGCGTCTGAGGGCCCAGTCGCATAAGTTTCATCCGTCATTAGTTTCATCCGCATGAGGTCATCCGCATGGGTGTTCATTCGCTTGGGTGTTCATCCGCATGAGGTCCATTCGCACGATTGGGTGTTCATCCGCATTGGTGTTTATCCGCATTGGTCCATTCGCATGATGTTCAGTCGCCTGGTGGCCATGTGACTGAAGGATGCCTATACGCCCAAATAGGGCTGCGTACCTGAGGAAAAGCGTAGTTTAAATTCTGACTTTCAGGGGAAAGTGCAGATGTAAGTGTTGACGTGGAAGTTCCCGTAAGTTCAAGAAAGATGATTGTTGGGGTCTTACAGGGTATGTTGGACATGATAATGTTGCATGTTTATGCGTGATGTATGTAATGTATGTATGATGATGCCCTGTATGATGATGCTACTGTGTATGTTGATGTTCCTTATTATGATGAATGTTTATCTTTCCCATGGCTTTACGTGTTATGTTAATGAATGAAATGAAAGTATTATGTAGCGTAAAGTGGAAGAAAATGAAAGAAGAACATGATGAATGAATGCATGCATTAATAATGAATGAAAATAAGAAACGCTTGCAAGCAGACGTATGAGGTGAGCGACCCTGTTGTTGTAACAGACTCGAAATGGGATCCTTGTCATTCGACCTCAGTAATCATGGCCATGTGCCATGAAGAGGGTAAAACTTGACACTGTGATTGACCGTTTGTATAGAAACATTGTTGCATACCCTAGGTACTATGGCCAGATGTGCGGTGCACCGTTATAGAAGGTCTATGATAGGCCTAGGTCCAGTACCAGGAACAGAAGGGTATTTGCATGGCAATGGTACACCTAAACTTTACCTTAGGTACTATGGCCATAGGTACGATGCACCGTTATAGAAGGTCTATGACAGACCTAGGTCCAGTACCATGAACAGAAGGGTAAAGTTTATGGTTTGATGGAAAGAAGTGATGAAAAGATGAAAGAATATGAAAGTTAAAGACGTACGATGAATGAACGAAATTTAAAGAATGAATGAATGAATGATGACGATAATAATGATATTATCTATGTGTACGTATGAATGTGTACGTATGATGTATGTTCGCATGAAAGTAAAGAATGGTTTTATCAAAAGAAAAGTATGTTTTATTATAAAACTAAAACTCACTCAGTAACGCTGACTTTTATATGTTTACAGTTGGCAGGTAATGATTGCTGAGGATGGCACGGGGCGACTACTCACTCTTTTGGATGGCATCCATTTATATAATGCTTTTGTGATGTAATGCAACAATGAATTTTGTAACTGATTAACGATGTATTATTTTGCAAAAGCTTTTATGATGAAATGAGATGTCATTTTGATTGTTTCTGCTGCAATGTTTATATAAGATAAATAAAAATGTATGTTTTTGTGCGAAGATGGACCAGCTGTAAGCATCCGGGAACGGGGCCTTAAATACATCTTGTTGTCTAGGGCCTTCGTGATCAACCAACTGCACTGCGTTGCTAATAGATTAACAGATTCATCAGCTGAAATAGGACAAGCCTGCAGCCTCATTAAATCTTCTCTTCCAAATTGAGCAAGTCAAAAGGGTTGATGATATGGCATTCTTTATCTACACAGTGTATAATACCATGCCCAACATCTTTTTCACAACTTCACCACATGAGTTTGGACAAGCTGTTAACTGGAACAGGAGCATAGAGAGGTATCTTCCTCACATACCTCGAATGCTTGTAAACCCTTATCTTCATTGGCTTGTTCATGTCAGGATCTATACGATTCTCATCTTCAATAACTTTCGATTTAGCAGTTCTAAAGTCCTAGAAGTTGGATTTACTTTGTCGGTATATCAGGTTCCTAATCCAATTACCCTTCCTATAATTGTTAGAATTAATAAACGGAACATGACCCATAGCGTATAAATCAGACGCTCTAAGTGTATGGAAGTCGTGTTCATCCTAATAATACTCTGTCACGCCTTCTCTACTCTTCACCACATATAATTTCTTCTCAGCATCATACGCCCAACTAGTAATTGGTTCTGAGTTTCCGTACTTTGTGAAAGGTTTGGAATCTCTCGGCGTGTGTATATAAGTTGGCGGTGGCGGACTAGCAACAGTCAGATTTCTGACCTGACATACAACACTCTGGCCAGTTTGGTCTGCTGGCTTGTAAGTCGGTTTAGCACTTGACTCTCCCACAATCTCTCCCTCTTCAATCAAGATATCAAAAAACAAGTCTTTGAGACTGTTACCGAATACGTCCGTGTAATCTACTACAATCTCCTCCAAATCATCAAACGAAGACAAAACTTCATATTCATCTTTAGCAATAAGTTTTTGACAAAAAGTATAAAATTCCATCTCATATGCCTTTTTTGTAGCAAGATCCAAAGGTCTGTAGTCTACTGCATTATCAGGACTTGGTCTGGAGACATTGGCAGACCCTGATGATCTAATACGAGTAGGAGTACTAGTGTCATCGCCTTGGTCATCATTATCCCCTTCTTATGATCACCATTACATTATCTCCATCATCAACATCATCATCACCATCCGCATCATCATCATCCTTATCACCATTATCCTCATCACCATCATCATCATTAAAGTCAAAAGTCTAAATGATCTAGATCATCATCATCTCCAACTGGATTTGTATGGGCATCATGTGCTCAGGTTCGAAAAATGCCTCTCTAGTAAACGATATAGGCTGATCCTCAGTAGCCGAATAGGGTCATCTAGAATAGGCTCTTGAATAGCAATGGCAGTGTTTATAGTCATTTTAGCATGAACAAGATCTACAACATGCTCTGTATCAACAACATGCTTCTCAACATGATTTGGAGTTATCACTGGCTCAACAATAGGATCTGTAACTATAACCGTCTCAACAACAGGATCTGTAACTATAACTGGCTCAACCTCAGCATTAGGATCAACACTTGTTGTCCACTATATTCTCTAACCCTAGTGGTATGTGGTATGAAAGTTGAATACACACGTGAGGTGAGATCTCTTAGGTTCTGTTCCATGATCTGCACATAACTTACCAGGATTTGCCATTAGCTCTCTAAACTTCTAATCCTCCCATCCTTATCAATCATACCCCTGTGTGAATCATCGATAATCTGGGTCTTCTCCATAGCCTCCTTCTCCAACACGCTCACTCTCTGCTCTATAGTAACCCTCATAGGTGATAAGGTCTGGGCTCAGGAGTAGTGTTATGGTAATCACCATCTCCAAAAAGATCCTCATGAGTAGGCTCCTTCGGAGTGTCCTCAGTACATCAGATGTAGTGGGCATAGAAGTAGAGAAGGACTTGAAGCATATGGATGCAAGTTCAAGAGGGGGTCTATGAAGACCTCAATTTTGTGTTGTATTCAACCCTTAGGAAAAACCAAATGACCACACTTGTGATGGCAAACAAGTGTGGTCACAATAGTAGCTATGGTTATGCACATTGTGGTTGTTTATATTATGCTTGTTTGATTATGATTTTATGAATGATTGTATAATATTATGGATATGATAAACAATGTTAATAAAATGATCTTAAGAAGCTAATATAAAAATGGTTCTTAATCATTAAGTGTTAACAAATGGTTATTAAAAGGATTAATGATTACATAATAAAATGGGTTTTATTAAAAAGGACCATAGGGTATCTTGTACTTGAAAGCATGCAAATACAAGTACATAGAGTTTTCTAAACTAGAACTATGAAATTGCTAACATTTGACAAACAAGTTTAACACCATCCTTTTGCACAACACTTGAGTCATTTGAAACTCTTAATGGGATAAAGGTCACCTAACCATTTAGAGGGAACTTGTGACTCAAGGTGGGGATACCACATTGGTGGGATAAAGGTCACCTAACCGCTTATGTTGGTAAACTCACATGTGTGTGCAAGTAGGGTAACTTGATTTGCAAACCATGTTAAATGGATCACCTACAATATGGTTTCCAAATGATGTTGATGGGATTAACATGCCGACTTTACATATGATGTTTGAAGTCGATCCCATACCTCTAGAAGTTGCAAATGGTTGCAACCGTCAATCGTTGACCACCTTATTAATTTAAATCGTGGGATAAAGGTCACCTAACCACAATTTAAATGTAATGTTGGGTTCTAGATTTAATATAAAATGACCATTAAAAGGCATTAATTATAAAAATAGCAATATCAAAATACTAAAATAGATCTTTGTTAAATTTGTAGATGGCCACCAATAATGACAATCATGATAACTCATCCGCGTCCACCCAATCATTACGAGCGATCCTCCAAAAGGAACGTCTAAATCATAATAATTTCATTGATTGGTATCGAAACTTGAGAATCTTTCTTAAGCAAGAGAGAAGATCATATGTTTTAGACGACCCTATCCCCGATCAACCTACCGAGGATGATGAGGAGGCCTACAACGATTGGCTGAAGTACACTGAGGACTCCGTCCAAGTGTCTTGTCTCATGCTAGCGAGCATGACTCCGGATCTCCAAAAGGAGTATGAACATCACGGAGCTTATGACATGATAACCCAGCTGAAGGAAACGTTCCAACAGCAAGCAAGGGTTGAGCGCTTCGAAACGGTTCGAGCACTCCATGCATGTCGTATGGACGACAACCAATCTGTTTCATCTTATGTGCTTAAGATGAAAAGTCATATTGACCGCCTCGAGAGGCTTAATTGTCCCGTCTCGAAGGAATTGGCCACGGATTTGATCCTTAATGGCCTTACCAAGAAGTTCGAGACATTCGTGTTGAACTACCACATGAATGCTTGGGACAAGAGCATTGGTGAGCTTCACTCAATGCTTAAAACCGCCGAGGCGGCCATGGGTAAAAGGGTTTTACCCGTTCTCACCATCAATGAAGGTGGGAACAAAAAAGGCCTTATCCCGCATCCAAGGCAAAGGTTTCCAAGGGTAAGGGACCCGTATGGGGAAAAGGGAAAGGGGTGGCAAGGTGCCAACCAAACCACAAGAGAAGAAGCAAAAGGTTGCTACCAATGACCCATGCTTTAAGTGTGGGGAGATTGGACATTGGGCAAGGAATTGTCCTGTCCATCTCCAAGAGTTGAAAGCAAAGTGGGATGCCGGGCAGACCTCAGGTACAACATACATGATTCATATTGATCTTAATGTTACATCTTCAAACACATGGGTATTAGATACCGGATGTGGAATTCATATTTGCAATTTGTTGCAGGGGTTCAAAAGAAGTAGGGACTTCAATCAAGGGGATGTTAGTCTCTTCATGGGCAATAGAACCAAAGTCCAAGTGGAAGCTCATGGGGACTACATCCTAAAACTTCCAAGTGGCTTGGATGTTATTTTGAAGAATGTTTTGTATGCTCCTAGTTTAACTAGGAACATTATTTCTTTATCCCAATTAAGACATTATGATTATGTATTATCTTTTGTTGAAAATGATATTTATGTTTCTTTAAATGATATGTTCTATTTTAAAGCTATTCCCATCAATGGTATTTATGAATTGGTTCATGAAAATGCTTTAAATAGTTCATTGTACCAAACTAACACCAATAAACTCAAGTTGGATTTGAGTGATACCTATCTTTGGCATTGTCGTCTTGGTCATATAAACAAGAAACGTATACAAACATGTCAAAAGAATGGTCTTTTAAAAACAAATGAATGTGAGTCATTTGATGTATGTGAATCTTGTTTACAAGGAAAATGACTAAGGCACCCTTTAGTGGAACTAACGAAAGGGCAAAAGATTTATTAGGAATCATACATTCGGATGTATATGGTCCTTTTAAACCAATGACTAGGAATGGTGAAAGATACTTCATTACCTTTACCGACGATTATAGTCGCTATGGGTATGTGTACTTATTAAGGCACAAAGATGAAGCTTTTGAAATGTTCAAAATCTTCAAAAATGAAGTAGAAAATCAACTCAACAAGTCAATTAATGTTCTCCGTACCGATAGAGGAGGTGAATACCTAAGTGATGTTTTTCAAGATCATCTTAGGAGTTGTGGGATTGTCTCATAACTCACTCCACCTGGAACACCACAACATAATGGTGTGTCTGAAAGGAGGAATCGAACCTTATTGGATATGGTCCGATCTATGATGGCTGAAAGCACATTGCCTCTATCATTTTGGGGTTTCGCTTTGCTCTCCGCGGCCCGTATTCTAAATATGGCCCCAACCAAAAAGGTGGAAAGGACACCTTTTGAGATATGGCATGGAAGAGTTCCATCCCTATCATACTTAAGGGTTTGGGATGTGAGGCTTATGTTAAGACTCCCACCCCAAACAAATTAGAAGTCCGATCCACCAAGTGTATCTTTGTTGGATATCCTAGAGATTCTATGGGATATTATTTCTATGATCCACTGGAACAAAAGGTGTTTGTTGCCAGAAAGGGTGAGTTCTTAGAAGCAAGTTCCTTATGGAAGGAGCTAGCAGTAGAACAGTGGATCTTGAGGAAGATCAAGAACCACAACCCGATGCATGTTTGGTTGAAACTAGCACTCAACATGAGGATGTTGAGGATGATCAGGGGTTGATCAATACACACAAGACGTTCGCAGAAGTGGTAGAACTAGTAATCCACCTGAAAGATACAGATTTTTCATGGATGATGCTATGTGGTAGATTCAGATGAACCAACCACATACCATCATGCAGTATCCAATTCGGACTGTGACAATGGCTTGAAGCCATGAACGTTGAGATGCAATCCATGTATGACAATCAAGTTTGGGAACTTGTTGTACCACCTCTTAATTCCAAGGTAGTTGGAAGTAGTGGGTTTTCAAGAAGAAAACTGATCTGCATGGAAACTTGGATACTTATAAAGCTAGACTTGTAGCAAAGGGTTTCACCTCAAACTCAAGGGGTTGATTATGAAGAAACCTTCTCACCTGTTTCGATGCTAAAGTCTATAAGGATATTGTTTGCCATAGCTGCTTATTATGATTATGAGATTTGGCAAATGGATGTCAAAACCGCTTTCCTAAATGGATATCTTGAGAAAGATGTCTATATGGTTCAGCCTGAAGGTTTTGTCGATCCAAAATATCCTAATAAAGTATGCAAGTTAAAGAAATCAATCTATGGATTGAAACAAGCATCTAGAGCTGGAATCACCGTTTGATGAGGAAGTAAAGAAATCTGGCTTCATCAAAAATGCTGATGAGGCTTGTGTGTATAAGAAGGATAGTGGGAGCACAATAACTTTCCTAGTATTGTATGTTGATGACATACTACTATTTGGAAATGACTTCCACCCTTGGAAGGTGTAAAAACCTGGCTTGGAAGTTGCTTTTCCATTAAGGATCTTGGTGAAGCCGCCTATATTCTGGGAATAAAGATCTATAGGGATAGATCAAGGCGGTTGATTGGTTTGAATCAAAGTGCATACATTGATAAGATCTTGAAAAGGTTCAAGATGGAAAACTATAAGAAAGGTCCCGTACCTATTCAAAGAGGAACGATATTGAGTACGACTCAATGTCCAAGCTCAAAGGATGAGCAAGATAAAATGAAGGCAATCCCATACGCATCTGCTATTGGATCCATCATGTATGCAATGATATGCACTTGACCGGACGGGTCATGCGCCTTAAGCATGACAAGCCGATACCAGCAAAATCCTGGAAACGGTCATTGGATGGCTGTTAAGAACATACTCAAGTACCTAAGGAGACAAGAGATATGTTCCTAATCTATGGATCTGGTGATGAGGAACTCGTTGTAAGGTTACACGGATGCGTTTCCAAACTGATCGTGATGATTCACGGTCACAATCGGTATACATTTTCATTCTAAATGGAGGAGCGGTCTCTTGAAGAGCTCCAAGAGGATTGAGTGGCTCATCAACTACAGAATCAGAATACGTCGCCGCCTCATTGGCAGCTCAAAAAGCTGCATGGTTGAAGAATTCATTGCTGATCTAGGGGTTGTCCCTACCATTCAGGACCCCCTAGAGATCTTTTATGATAACGAGGAGCGATTGCTCAAATCAAGGAACCCCGTGCTCATCAAAAGACTAGGCACATTGAGCGGAGATTCAACTACATACGAGATGAAGTTGAAAAGGGAAAGATATGTATTCGCAAAGTTCACACAGATCAAAACATTGCAGATCCTCTCACGAAGCTCCTTGAAAAGGCAAAGCATGAAGGTCATACTTGTGCCATGGGACTTCGATATTCTAGTGATTGGATTTGATCTGTAAATTTTGTATTTGGATATATGGAACTCTTTATTATTTGAATAAAATTATTTGGTTATAATGTTTCAATTAATGTTCCAATTTAGCATGTTTAATCCATGAGTAAATTGTTTACTCTAAATGTCCGTAGTCGTTCATACTTGTGGGAACAAGTGTGAGGGTAAGATTATTATGAACTTGGATTGGTTGATATTCATAAGGATGAATATAGAGCAATAGGTTGCTACCAAGGTTCATAGATATTTGTGGGATACAAATATTGGACTAACCGCATCTCAAATTTTACTACATGGAATCTTATTGATTGATCATAAGTAAATTTGAGTAAAGGCGAATATCATTTGGTATCCTCCGACCTGAGATACATATTGGGTTTTGATATTCACCAAGTATTATACCTTGAGCTAATTCTTCACTGTCCTGAAATAGTGGACAGTACATAAGGTATGTTCAGGTATGACACGAGGTGTTTGTGAGAAACGTATGTAGTCAAGATGGAATTTTCCTCTTATTCGTTGAGAGCAAGATGTCTAAGGCCTAATTAAGTTAAATCAACAAGGAATGATCATTCTGTGTCCTTGGATTTAACAGGACATCTGTAACAAAAGGATAGATGATTGATTCACATAAATCATTTCAAGTAGGATACTTGAATGGGATGATTTATTGAATGACCATAAGTCATGCGTATTAGGGTAGTAAACCGTTGTTAGGCGGTATTTACTGCTTGCATCAATCTTCTACGAATCTTGGGCAGGTGGGAGATTGTAGGATTATATATGCCCAAGACACGTTGAATATTAATGCGGTTAGTACGTTATGATCCAAGTCGGTTTATACCAATAACAAGCTTAGCAAACAGCAATTAATATTTAATTGATGGTATGATCATACAATTAAATATTTACACC
Source organism: Flaveria linearis (assembly GCA_024085815.1). Lineage (NCBI taxonomy): Eukaryota > Viridiplantae > Streptophyta > Magnoliopsida > Asterales > Asteraceae > Flaveria > Flaveria linearis. The sequence goes on from CM044014.1 coordinate 38,078,070, forward strand.
AATTTAGAAAATGGGTTTTCTAAATAAGTTGCATATAAGAGGGGAACAACTTATTAGAATATTTTGTTTAATAATATTATTTGAAGTGTTATTTAAATAAGTTGGATAACACCAAATAACAATGAGAAATTATAACTTATAAGTTAAACCGTTTATTGTAAAGTTATATAACTTGTACATACAATTAAATGGTTAGTTGCATGTCTAGTTATAAGACCATTTTTATGTGTGTGTGTTATGTTTAAAGGGGGAAAACCCTTTTTTTGAATAAGGATTCGGCCCGCCCCTTTTAATTGGACCATTTTTGCCTTGTAACCAACACACATTAACTTGTCTTGGATACCTTTTCTCCCATTCAATCTCTGCATGCAACACACACAAACTCCTTCTCTCTCTCTAAAGCTACGGCCAGCAGCAACATTTGGAAGGTTTTGAGAGCAATTTTTGTGTTGTTTTGTGTGTCAACTCCCTAGCAAGAAGTGGTGTTTGCAAGGAGGCTTGGGGTATACAAGCTTGAGGACTTCTTCTCTTAGAGTCTTGGCCGATTTTGGACATCCAAACTTCTTTCTTTGGTCGTTTTTAAGCTGCTGAAAGAGGTAGTAATCACAGCTCATTGTGGCTGTGATTTTATGTACATATACACTTGTTCATAGCTTGCTTATTCACATAAATTATCCTTTGTATATGGGTTTGTTTTATACATAATTGGTCATCTATGATGAACATATTTTTCAGCTTATAAACAGTTTATAAAGTTGTAATTCCGCTGCATTTTCTGAAAGTTTAATGGGTTAAACTATGTTTTTGTGTTCTAACAAACCTTACAGAAGCAAGTCAAAGAGTTTCAATATGAGGCCTTAAAAGAAGATCGTCTTAACTCTAAAAGGATGAGAGGTCTGGTTGCGGAATTGGGTGAAAACACGCTCGATGTTAAAACCTGATTCGGGCGGATATGGATTCCTCGTTTTGGGGATCTACACATGAAGATTATGGATGAAGCTCATAAGACTCTATACTCTATTCATCCCGGTGCTACACAGATGTACCAAGATATGAAGAAATATTATTGGTGGCGGCGTATGAAGTGTGATGTAGTGGAGTACGTGAGTAAGTGCCTTACTTGCTTGCAAGTGAAGGCCGAGCATCAAAAGCCGTATGGGAAGATTCAACCTTTGGATATACTGGAATAGAAGTGGGAGCACATCACCATGGATTTCATTACGAAGCTGTCGCGTACTCCGAAAGGGTATGATGCTATATGGGTGATTGTTGACCGTCTGACGAAGAGTGCTCACTCCTACCGATCCGCGAGACATATTCATCTGAAAGGTTGGCTGATCTATTCATCAAGAAATTGTAACTCGTCGTGGTGTGCCGGTGTCTATTGTGTCTGATCGTGACACCCGGTTACATCCAAATTCTGGAAGAAATCCACGACGCCATGAGGACAAGGTTACATATAGTATGGCTTATCATCCCCAGACTGATGGTCAGTCAGAAAGGACCATTCAGACATTGGAGGATATGCTTCGGGCATGTTACTGATTTCGGGGGAAGTTGGGATGACCCTTACCGTTAGCTGAATTTTCATACAACAACAGCTATCATGCCAACATGGTATGCCACCTTATGAGATGCTAAACGGTAGGAGATACAGATCACCATTTGTTGGGGTGATATTGTCATAAAGAGTTAGGGAGCGTCAGGGTGATCGAGGCTACGACTGAAAAGCTTGAAAGGATCAAAGCCTTCATGAAGGCAGCCAAAGATAGACAGAAGTCATATGCTGATAAACAACGCAGACCAATTGAGTTCCAGGTGGGTGACCGGGTTATGTTGAAGGTCTCACCTTGTAGGGTATTATTCATTTCTGAAAGCGTGGAAGGTGAGCCTAAGATACATAGGCCCTTTCCGAATCATTGCTCGAGTAGGAGAGGTGGCCTATAGATTGGAGTTACCACATGAGTTAAGTGGAATTCACCCGACATTCCACGTATCTCATCTAAGGAAGTGTTTGGCAGATGAAGATATGATTGTACCACTGGAGGATATCAAAGTAGACGAACGGCTCAATATGTGGAAAATAAGTGGCAATCATCGATCGAAAAGAGAAGAGGCTGAGAAATAAGTGGTTCCTCTTGTGCGTGTACAGTGGAAGCACAGGAAGGGATCCGAGTCAACATGAGAGACCAAGAAGAAATAAAACATCATTACCCACGTTTGTTCAAGGAATAACAGGTTTCGGGGACTAAACCTATATTACGGGGGTGGACTTGTAACACCCGGATATTTTCCTTGAAGCCAACGAAGGAAGAAAAGAAATAAAGTCAAAAGTCGGGGGACCAAACTCACCAACGCGAGAAAGTTGGGTAAATAGAGATATTTGAAGGGAGAGGGCAACCCTTACCCTCTCCCCACACCTATATTTCAGCAAAGAAAGAGAGGAGAAGAAGAAAGGGAGAAAAGATAGAAAAAGGCTTGGTTCGAGTGGGTTCGGGCTTGGAGTTCGTCGTGTAGCAGGTCTAAACGAAGCTCTTCTTCTCGGTGTTGTTTCTGTGAGTCCGAGGACCCCTCTTTTACCCGTTTTCAACTAATTTGGGGCTGGAACACATAGTGAAAACCCGTTTTGTATGTGTATGTGTTTGCGTGTGATACGTTTAGAGTTTGTTTTCGGGCTTGTGTGTGCTTGAATGGTGTTTTGGTATGCATTTCTAAGGTTTAGGATGGTTGATTTGGGCTTAGAATGAGTTCGGATGAGCTTGGAGGTCGAAAATGGCAGATTGTGTTCGGGATGAACTGCATTCTGCATCAGCTAGGGCTATGCAACCGAATGGAGGCCATACGGCCAAATGAGGTGCGATTGGGGTTCATTCGCATGATTGAGGGTCCATTCGCACGATTGGGGATTCATTCGCACGACTGGGGGCCAGTCGCATGGGGAGTCATGCGTCTGAGGGCCCAGTCGCATAAGTTTTCATCCGTATTAGTTTCATCCGCATGAGGTCATCCGCATGGGTGTTCATTCGCTTGGGTGTTCATCCGATGAGGTCCATTCGCACGATTGGGTGTTCATCCGCATTGGTGTTTATCCGCATTGGTCCATTCGCATGATGTTCAGTCGCCTGGTGGCCATGCGACTGAAGGATGCCTATACGCCCAAATAGGGCTGCGTACCTGAGGAAAAGCGTAGTTAAATTCTGACTTTCGGGGGAAAGTGCAGATGTAAGTGTTGACGTGGAAGTTCCGCGTAAGTTCAAGAAAGATGATTGTTAGGGTCTTACAGGGTATGTTGGACATGATGATGTTGCATGTTTATGCGTGATGTATGTTATGTATGTATGATGATGCCCTGTATGATGATGCTACTGTGTATGTTCATGTTCCTTATTATGATGAATGTTTATCTTTCCCATGGCTTTACGTGTGATGTTAATGAATGAAATGAAAGTATGTAGCGTAAAGTGGAAGATAATGAAAGAGGAACATGATGAATGAATGCATGCATTAATAATGAATGAAAATAAGAAAGGCTTGCAAGCAGACGTATGAGGTGAGCGACCCTGTTGTCGTAACAGACTCGAAATGGGATCCTTCTAATTCGACCTCAGTAATCATGGCCATGTGCTATGACGAGGGTAAAACTTGACACTGTGATTGACCGTTTGTATAGAAACATTGTGCATACCCTAGGTACCGGGCCACGTGCGGTGCACCGTTATAGAAGGTCTATGATAGGCCTAGGTCCAGTACCAGGAACAGAAGGGTATTGTGCATGGCAATGGTACACCTAAACTTTACCTTAGGTACTATGGCCATAGGTACGATGCACCGTTATAGAAGGTCTATGACAGACCTAGGTCCAGTACCATGACAGCAGAAGGTAAAGTTTATGGTTTGATGGAAAGAAGTGATGAAAAGATGAAAGAATATGAAAGTTAAAGACGTACGATGAATGAACGATATTTAAAGAATGAATGAATGAATGATGACGATAATAATGATATTATCTATGTGTACGTATGAATGTGTACGTATGATGTATGTTCGCATGAAAGTAAAGAATGGTTTTATCAAAAGAAAAGTATGTTTTATTATAAAACTAAAACTCACTCAGTAACGCTGACTTTATATGTTACAGTTGGCAGGTAATGATTGCTGAGGATGGCACGGGGCGACTACTCATCTCTTTTGGATGGCATCCATTTATATAATGCTTTTGTGATGTAATGCAACAATGAATTTGTAACTGATTAACGATGTATTACTTTGCAAAAGCTTTTATGATGAAATGAGATGTCATTTTGATTGTTCCGCTGCAATGTTTATAAGATAATAAAAATGTATTTTTGTGCGAAGATGGACCAGCTGTAAGCATCCGGGAACGGGGCCTAAATACATCTTGTTTTCTAGGGCTTCGTGATCAACCAACCGCACTGTGTTGCTAATAGATTAACAGATTCATCAGCTGAAATAGGACAAGCCTGCAGCCTCATAAATCTTCTCTTCCAAATTTGAGCAAGTCAAAAGGGTTGATGATATGGCATTCTTTATCTACACAGGTATAATACCATGCCCAACATCTTTTTCACAACTTCACCACATGAGTTTGGACAAGCTGTTAACTGGAACAGGAGCATAGAGAGGTATCTTCCTCACATACCTCGAATGCTTGTAAACCCTATCTCATGGCTTGTCATGTCAGGATCTATACATCTTCTCATCTCTTCAATAACTTTCGATTTAGCAGTTCTAAAGTCCTAGAAGTTGGATTTACTTTGTCGGTATATCAGGTTCCTAATCCAATTACCCTTCCTATAATTGTTAGAATTAATAAACGGAACATGACCCATAGCGTATAAATCAGACGCTCTAAGTGTATGGAAGTCGTGTTCATCCTAATAATACTCTGTCACGCCTGCTCTACTCTTCACCACATATAATTTCTTCTCAGCATCATACGCCCAACTAGTAATTGGTTCTGAGTTTCCGTACTTTGTGAAAGGTTTGGAATCTCTCAGCGTGTGTATATAAGTTGGCGGTGGCGGACTAGCAACAGTCAGATTTCTGACCTGACATACAAACATCTGGCCAGTTTGGTCTGCTGGCTTGTAAGTCGGTTTAGCACTTGACTCTCCCACAATCTCTCCCTCTTCAATCAAGATATCAAAAAACAAGTCTTTGAGACTGTTACCGAATACGTCCGTGTAATCTACTACAATCTCCTCCAAATCATCAAACGAAGACAAAACTTCATATTCATCTTTAGCAAAAAGTTTTTGACAAAAAGTATAAAATTCCATCTCATATGCTTTTTTGTTGCAAGATCCAAAGGTCTGTAGTCTACTGCATTATCAGGACTTGGTCTGGAGACATTGGCAGACCCTGATGATCTAATACGAGTAGGAGTACTAGTGTCATCGCCTTGGTCATCATTATCCCCTTCTTATGATCACCATTACTATATTTCCATCATCACCATCATCATCACCATCCGCATCATCATCATCCTTATCACCATTATCCTCATCACCATCATCATCATTAAAGTCAAAAGTCTAAATGATCTTGATCATCATCATCTCCAACTGGATTTGTATGGGCATCATGTGCTCAGGTATCGAAAAATGCCTCTCTAGTAAACGATATAGGGATCCTCAGTAGCCCGAATAGGGTCATCTAGAATAGGCTCTTGAATAGCAATGGCAGTGTTTATAGTCATTTTAGCATGAACAAGATCTACAACATGCTCTGTATCAACAACATGCTTCTCAACATGATTTGGAGTTATCACTGGCTCAACAATAGGATCTGTAACTATAACCGTCTCAACAACAGGATCTGTAACTATAACTGGCTCAACCTCAGCATTAGGATCAACACTTGTTGTCCACTATATTCTCTAACCCTAGTGGTATGTGGTATGAAAGTTGAATACACACGTGAGGTGAGATCTCTTAGGTTCTGTTCCATGATCTGCACATAACTTACCAGGATTTGCCATTAGCTCTCTAAACTTCTAATCCTCCCATCCTTATCAATCATACCCCTGTGTGAATCATCGATAATCTGGGTCTTCTCCATAGCCTCCTTCTTCAACACGCTCACTCTCTGCTCTATAGTAACCCTCATAGGTGATAAGGTCTGGGCTCAGGAGTAGTGTTATGGTAATCACCATCTCCAAAAAAGATCCTCATGAGTAGGCTCCTTCGGAGCTGTCCTCAGTACATCAGATGTAGTGGGCATAGAAGTAGAGAAGGACTTGAAGCATATGGATGCAAGTTCAAGAGGGGGTCTATGAAGACCTCAATTTTGTGTTGTATTCAACCCTTAGGAAAAACCAAATGACCACACTTGTGATGGCAAACAAGTGTGGTCACAAATAGCTATGGTTATGCACATTGTGGGTTTATATTATGCTTGTTTGATTATGATTTTATGAATGATTGTATAATATTGGATATGATAAACAATTTAATAAAATGATCTTAAGAAGCTAATATAAAAATGGTTCTTAATCATTAAGTGTTAACAAATGGTTATTAAAAGGATTAATGATTACATAATAAAATGGGTTTTATTAAAAAGGACCATAGGGTATCTTGTACTTGAAAGCATGCAAATACAAGTACATAGAGTTTTCTAAACTAGAACTATGAAATTGCTAAACATTGACAAACAAGTTTAACACCATCCTTTTGCACAACACTTGAGTCTTTGGAAACTCTTAATGGGATAAAGGTCACCTAACCATTTAGAGGGAACTTGTGACTCAAGGTGGGGATACCACATTGGTGGGATAAAGGTCACCTAACCGCTTATGTTGGTAAACTCACATGTGTGTGCAAGTAGGGTAACTTGATTTGCAAACCATGTTAAATGGATCACCTACAATATGGTTTCCAAATGATGTTGATGGGATTAACATGCCGAATTACATATGATGTTTGAAGTCGATCCCATACCTCTAGAAGTTTCAAATGGTTGCAACCGTCAATCGTTGACCACCTTATTAATTTAAATCGTGGGATAAAGGTCACCTAACCACAATTAAATGTAATGTTGGGTTCTAGATTTCAATATAAAATGACCATTAAAGGCATTAATTATTAAAAATAGCAATATCAAAAATACTAAAATAGATCTTTGTTAAATTTTGTAGATGGCCACCAATAATGACAATCATGATAACTCATCCGCGTCCACCCAATCATTACGAGCGATCCTCCAAAAGGAACGTCTAAATCATAATAATTTCATTGATTGGTATCGAAACTTGAGAATCTTTCTTAAGCAAGAGAGAAGATCATATGTTTTAGACGACCCTATCCCCGATCAACCTACCGAGGATGATGAGGATTCCTACAACGATTGGCTGAAGTACACTGAGGACTCCGTCCAAGTGTCTTGTCTCATGCTAGCGAGCATGACTCCGGATCTCCAAAAGGAGTATGAACATCACGGAGCTTATGACATGATAACCCAGCTGAAGGAAACGTTCCAACAGCAAGCAAGGGTTGAGCGCTTCGAAACGGTTCGAGCACTCCATGCATGCATATGGAAGACAACCAATCTGTTTCATCTTATGTGCTTAAGATGAAAAGTCATATTGACCGCCTCGAGAGGCTTAATTGTCCCGTCTCGAAGGAATTGGCCATGGATTTGATCCTTAATGGCCTTACCAAGAAGTTCGAGACATTCGTGTTGAACTACCACATGAATGCTTGGGACAAGAGCATTGGTGAGATTCACTCAATGCTTAAAACCCCACTGAGGCGGCCATGGGTAAAAGGGTTTTACCCGTTCTCACCATCAATGAAGGTGGGAACAAGAAAAGGCCTTATCCCGCATCCAAGGAAAAGGTTTCCAAGGGTAAGGGACCCGTATGGGGAAAAGGGAAAGGGGTGGTAGGGTGCCAACCAAACCACAAGAGAAGAAGCAAAAGGTTGCTACCAATGACCCATGCTTTAAGTGTGGGGAGATTGGACATTGGGCAAGGAATTGTCCTGTCCATCTCCAAGAGTTGAAAGCAAAGTAGGATGCCGGGCAGACCTCAGGTACAACATACATGATTCATATTGATCTTAATGTTACATCTTTAAACACATGGGTATTAGATACCAGATGTGGAATTCATATTTGCAATTTGTTGCAGGGGTTCAAAAGAAGTAGGGACTTCAATCAGGGGATGTTAGTCTCTTCATGGGCAATAGAACCATAGTCCAAGTGGAAGCTCATGGGGACTACATCCTAAAACTTCCAGTGGCTTGGATGTTATTTTGAAGAATGTTTTGTATGCTCCTAGTTTAACTAGGAACATTATTTCTGTATCCCAATTAAGACATTATGATTATGTATTATCTTTTGTTGAAAATGATATTTATGTTTCTTTAAATGATATGTTCTATTTTAAAGCTATTCCCATCAATGGTATTATGAATTGGTTCATGAAATGCTTTAAATAGTTCATTGTACCAAACTAACACAATAAACTCAAGTTGGATTTGAGTGATACCTATCTTTGGCATTGTCGTCTTGGTCATATAAACAAGAAACGTATACAAACACGTCAAAAGAATGGTCTTTTTAAAAACAAATGAATGTGAGTCATTTGATGTATGTGAATCTTGTTTACAAGGAAAAATGACTAAGGCACCCTTTAGTGGAACTAACGAAAGGGCAAAAGATTTATTAGGAATCATACATTCGGATGTATATGGTCCTTTTAAACCAATGACTAGGAATGGTGAAAGATACTTCATTACCTTTACCGACGATTATAGTCGCTATGGGTATGTGTACTTATTAAGGCACAAAGATGAAGCTTTTGATGTTCAAAATCTTCAAAAATGAAGTAGAAAATCAACTCAACAAGTCAATTAATGTTCTCCGTACCGATAGAGGAGGTGAATACCTAAGTGATGTTTTTCAAGATCATCTTAGGAGTTGTGGGATTGTCTCACAACTCACTCCACCTGGAACACACAACATAATGGTGTATCTGAGAGGAGGAATCGAACCTTATTGGATATGGTTCGATCTATGATGGCTAGAAGCACATTGCCTCTATCATTTTGGGGTTTCGCTTTGCTCTCCGTGGCCCGTATTCTAAATATGACCCAACCCAAAGGTGGAAAGGACACCTTTTGAGATATGGCATGGAAGAGTTCCATCCCTATCATACTTAAGGGTCTGGGGTTCTGAGGCTTATGTTAAGACTCCCACCCTAAACAAATTGGAAGTCCGATCCACCAAGTGTTTTTATTAGATATCCTAGAGATTCTATGGGATATTATCTATGATCCACTGGAACAAAAGGTGTTTGTTGCCAGAAAGGGTGAGTTCTTAGAAGCAAAGTTCCTTATGGAGGGAACTAGCAGTAGAACAGTGGATCTTGAGGAGGATTAAGAACCACAACCTGATGCACGTTTGGTTGAAACTAGCACTCAACATGAGGATGTTAAGGATGATCAAGCGGTTGATCAATACACACAAGACGTTCGCGAAAGTGGTAGAACTAGTAATTCACCTGAAGATAAGGATTTTTCATGGATGGATGCTATGTGGTAGATTCAGATGAACCAACCAAATACTATATGCAGTGTCCAATTCGGATTGTGACAAATGGCTTGAAGCCATGAACGTTGAGATGAAACCCATGTATGACAATCAAGTTTGGGAACTTGTTGTACGACCTCTTAATTCCAAGGTAGTTGGAAGTAAGTGGGTTTCAAGAAGAAAACCGATATGTGTGGAAACTTGGATACTTATAAAGCTAGACTTGTAGCAAAGGGTTTCACTCAAACTCAAGGGGTTGACTATGATGAAACCTTCTCACATGTTGTGATGCTAAAGTCTATAAGGTATTGTTTGCCATAGCTGCTCATTATGATCATGAGATTTGGCAAATGGATGTCAAAACCGCTTTCCTAAATGGATATCTTGAGGAAGATGTCTATATGGTTCAGCCTGAAGGTTTTGTCGATCCAAAACATCCTAATAAAGTATGCAAGTTAAAGAAATCAATCTATGGATTGAAAAAGCATCGAGAAGCGAAAATCACCATTTTGATGAGGAGGTAAAGAAATTTGGCTTCAAAAAACGCTGATGAGGCTTGTGTGTATAAGAAGGCTAGTGGGAGCACAATAACTTTCCTAGTATTGTATGTTGATGACATACTACTATTTGGAAATGACATTCCAACCTTGGAGGGTGTAAAAACCTGGCTTGGAAGTTGTTTTTCCATTAAGGATCTTGGTCAAGCCTCAAGCCGCCTATATTCTGGGAATAAAGATCTATAGGGATAGATCAAGGCGGTTGATTGGTTTAAATCAAAGTGCATACATTGATAAATCTTGAAAAGGTTCAAGATGGAGAACTCTAAGAAAGGTATCGTACCTATTCAAAGAGGAACGATATATAGTATAACTCAATGTCCTAGCTCAATGGAGAGCAAGATAAAATGAAGGCAATCCCATACGCATCTGCTATTGGATCCATCATGTATGCAATGATATGCACTCGACCGGACATGTCATGCGCCTTAAGCATGACAAGCCGTTACCAGCAAAATCCTGGAAACAGTCATTGGATGGCTTTTAAGAACATACTTAAGTACCTAAGGAGGACAAGAGATATGTTCCTAATCTATGGATCTGGTGATGAGGAACTCGTTGTAAAAGGTTACACGGATGCGGGTTTCCAAACAGATCGTGACGATTATCTATCGATCACAATCGAGATATATTCCAATTCTGATGTGGTGGCTCTATCAACTACAGAATCAGAATACGTCGCCCGCCCTTGGCAGCTCAAGAAGCTGCATGGTTGAAGAAATTCATTGCTGATCTAGGGGTTGTACCTTCCATTCAGGACCCCCTAGAGATCTTTTGTGATAACGAGGGTGCCATTGCTCAAATCAAGGAACCTCGTGCTTATCAAAAGACTAGGCACATTGAGCAGAGATTCAACTACATACGAGATGAAGTTGAAAAGAGAAAGATATGTATTCGTAAAGTTCACACAGATCAAAACATTGCGGATCCTCTCACGAAGCTCCTTGAAAAGGCAAAGCATAAGGTCATACTTGTGCCATGGACTTCGATATTCCAGTGATTGGATTTGATCTGTAAATTTTGTATTTGGATATATGGAACTTTTATTTTGAATAAAATTATTTGGTTATAATGTTTCAATTAATGTTCCAATTTAGCATGTTTAATCCATGAGTAAATTGTTTACTCTAAATGTCCGTAGTTGTTCATACTTGTGGGAACAAGTGTGAGGGTAAGATTATTATGAACTTGGATTGGTTGATATTCATAAGGATGAATATAGAGCAATAGGTTGCTACCAATGTTCATAGATATTTGTGGGATACAAGTATTGGACTAACCCGCATCTCAAATTACTACATGGAATCTTATTGATTGATCATAAGTAAATTTTAGTAAAGGTGAATATCATTGGTATCCTTCGACCTGAGATACATATGGGTTTTGATATTCACCAAGTATATACCTTGAGCTAATTCTTCACTGTCCTGAAATAGTGGACAGTACATAAGGTATGTTCAAGTATGACACGAGGTGTTTATGAGAAACGTATGTACTCAAGATGGAATTTGTCCTCTTATTCATTGAGAGCAAGATGTCTAAGGCCTAATTAAGTTAAATCAACAAGGAATGATCATTTGTGTCCTTGGATTTAACAAGACATCTGTAACAAAAGGATAGATGATTGATTCACCTAAATCATTTCAAGTAGGATACTTGAATGGGATGATGTTATTGAATGACCATAAGTCATGCGTATTAAGGGTAGTAAACCGTTGTTAGGCGGTATTTACTTCTTGCATCAATCTTCTATGAATCTTGGGCAAGTGGGAGATTGTAGGATTCTATATGCCCAAGACATGTAGAATATTAATGCGGTTAGTACGTTATGATCCAAGTTGGGTTATACCCAATAACAAGCTTAGCAAACACCAATTAATATTTAATTGATGGTATGATCATACAATTAAATATTTACACCAATTTAGAAAATGGGTTTTCTAAATAAGTTGCATATGAGAGGGAACAACTTATTAGAATATTTTGTTCAATAATATTATTTGAACTGTTATTTAAATAAGTTGGATAACACCAAATAACAATGAGAAATTATAACTTATAAGTTAAACGGTTTATTGTATAAGTTATATAACTTGTACATACAATTAAATGGTTAATTGCATGTCTAGTTATAAGACCATTTTAATGTGTGTGTGTTATGTCTAAAGGGGGAAAACCTTTTTTGAATAAGGATTCGGCCGCCCCCCTTTTATTATTGGACCATTTTTGCCTGTAAACTACACACACATTAACTTGTCTTGGATACCTTTTCTCCATTCAATCTCATTGCATGTAACACACACAAACTCCTTTCTCTCTCTCTAAAAGCTACAGCCAGCAGCAACATTTGGAAGGTTTTGAGAGCAATTTTGTGTTGTTTTGGTGTCAACTCCCTAGCAAGAAGTGGTGTTTGCAAGGAGGCTTGGGGTATACAAGCTTGAGGACTTCTTCTCTTGGAGTCTTGGCCGATTTTGGACATCCAATCTTCTTTCTTTGGTCGTTTTTAAGCTGCTGAAAGAGGTAGCAATCACAGCTCATTGTGGCTGTGATTTTATGTACATATACACTTGTTCATAGCTTGCTTATTCACATAAATGATCCTTTGTTATATGGGTTTGTTTTATACATTAATATGGTCATCTAATGAACATATTTTAAGCTTATAAACAAGTTTATACAGTTGTAATTCCGCTGCGTTTTTCAAAAAGTTTAATGGGTTAAACTACGTTTTTGTGTTCTAACAAACCCTACAGAAGCAAGTCAAATAGTTTCAAGATGAGGCCTTAAAAGAAGATCGTCTTAACTCTGAAAGGATGAGAGGTCTGGTTGCGGAATTGGGTGAAAACACGCTCGATGTTAAAACCCGATTCGGGCGGATATGGATTCCTCGTTTTGGGGATCTACACATGAAGATTATGGATGAAGCTCATAAGACTGATACTCTATTCATCCCGGTGCTACAAAGATGTACCAAGACATGAAGAAAGATTATTTGTGGCCGGGTATGAAGTGTGATGTAGTGGAGTACGTGAGTAAGTGCCTTACTTGCTTGCAAGTGAAGGCCGAGCATCAAAAGCCGTATGGAAGATTCAACCTTTGGATATACCGGAATGGAAGTGGGAGCACATCACCATGGATTTCATTACGAAGCTGCCGCATACTCCGAAAGGGTATGATGCTATATGGGTGATTGTTGACCGCCTGACGAAGAGTGCTCACTTCCTACCGATCCGCGAGACATATTCATCTGAAAGGTTGGCTGATCTATTCATCAAGGAAATTGTAACTTGTCGTGGTGTGTCGGTGTCTATTGTGTCTGATCGTGACACCCGGTTTACATCCAAATTCTGGAAGAAATTCCACGACGCCATGGGGACGAGGTTACATATTAGTACGGCTTATCATCCCAGACTGATGGTCAGTCAGGAAGGACCATTCAGACGTTGGAGGATATGCTTCGGGCATGTGTTATTTATTTCGGGGGAAGTTGGGATGACCACTTACCGTTAGCTGAATTCTCATACAACAACAGCTATCATGCCAACATTGGTATGCCACCTTATGAGATGCTATACGGTAGGAGATGCAGAACACCCGTTTGTTGGGGTGATATTGGTCATAAAGAGTTAGGGAGCGTCGAGGTGATCGAGGCTACGACTGAAAGCTTGAAAGGATCAAAGCCTTCATGAAGGCAGCCAAAGATAGACATAAGTCGTATGCTGATAAACAACGCAGACCAATTGAGTTCTAGGTGGGTGACCGGGTTATGTTGAAGGTCTCACCTTGGAAGGGTATTATTCATTTCCGAAAGCGGGGAAAGGTGAGCCTGAGATACATAGGCCCTTTCCGAATCATTGCTCGAGTAGGAGAGGTGGCCTATAGATTGGAGTTACCACATGAGTTAAGTGGATTCACCTGACATTCCACGTATCTCATCTAAGGAAGTGTTTGACAGATGAAGATATGATTGTTCCACTGGAGGATATCGAAGTAGACGAACGGCTCAATTATGTGGAACAACTAGTGGCAATCATCAATCGAAAAGAGAAGAGGCTGAGAAATAAAGTGGTTCCTCTTGTGCGTGTACAGTGGAAGCACTGAAAGGGGTCCGAGTCAACATGAGAGACCGAAGAAGAAATAAGACATCATTACCCATGTTTGTTCAAGGAGGATTAACAGGTTTCGGGGACGAAACCTATATAAGGGGGGTGGACTTTTAACACCCGGATATTTTCCTTGAAGTCAACGAAGGAAGAAAAAGAAATAAAGTCCAAAGTCGGGGGACCAAACTCACCAATGCGAGAAAGTTGGGTAAGTAGAGATATTTGAAGGGAGAGGGCAACCCTTACCCTCTCCCCACACCCATATTTCAGTAAAGAAAAGAGAGGAGAAGAAGAAAGGGAGAAAAGATAGAAAAAGGCTTGGTTCGAGTGGGTTCGGGCTTGGAGTTTGTCGTGTAGCAGGTCTAAACGAAGCTCTTCTTCTCGGTGTTGTTTCTGTGAGTTCTAGGACCCCTCTTTCACCCGTTTTCAACTGATTTGGGGCTGGAACACATAGTGAAACTCGTTTTGTATGTGTGTGTGTTTGACCCATTGTATGTGTTTGTGTGTGATGCGTTTAGAGTTTGTTTTTGGGCTTGTGTGTGCTTGAATGGTGTTGTGGTATGCATTCCTAAGGTTTAGGATGGTTGATTTGGGCTTAGAATGAGTTCGGATGAGCTTGGAGGTCGAAAATGGCAGATTGGGTTCGGGATGAACTGCATTCTGCATCAGCTAGGGCTATGCAACCGAATGGAGGCCATACGGCCGAATGAGGTGCGATTGGGGTTCATTCGCATGATTGAGGGTCCATTCGCATGATTGGGGATTCATTTGCATGACTGGGGCCAGTCGCATGGGGAGTCATGCGTCTGAGGGCCCAGTTGCATAAGTGTTCATCCGCATTAGATTCATCCGCATGTGGTCATCCGCATGGGTGTTCATTCGCCTGGGTGTTCATCCGCATGAGGTCCATTCGCACGATTGGGTGTTCATCCGCATTGGTGTTTATCCGTATTGGTCCATTCGCATGATGTTCAGTCGCCTGGTGGCCATGCGACTGAAGGATGCCTATACGCCCAAATAGGGTTGCGTACCTGAGAAAAGCGTAGTTTAAATTCTGACTTTTGAGGGAAAGTGCAGATGTAAGTGTTGACGTGGAAGTTCCCGTAAGTTCAAGAAAGATGATTGTTGGCGTCTTACAGGGTATGTTGGACATGATGATGTTGCATGTTTATGCGTGATGTATGTTATGTATGTATGATGATGCCCTGTATGATGATACTACTATGTATGTTGATGTTCCTTATTATGATGAATGTTTATCTTTCCTATGGCTTTACGTGTTATGTTAATGAATGAAATGAAAGTATTATGTAGCGTAAAGTGGAAGATAATGAAAGAGGAACATGATGAATGAATGCATGCATTAATAATGAATGAAAATAAGAAAGGCTTGCAAGCAGACGTATGAGGTGAGCGACCCTGTTGTCGTAACAGACTCGAAATGGGATCCTTCTAATTCGACCTCAGTAATCGTGGCCATGTGCTATGACGAGGGTAAAACTTGACACTGTGATTGACCGTTTGTATAGAAACATTGTTTCATACCCTAGGTACTGTGGCCAGAGGTGCGGTGCACCGTTATAGAAGGTCTATGATAGGCCTAGGTCCAGTACCAGGAACAGAAGGGTATTGCGCATGGCAATGGTACACCTAAACTTTACCTTAGGTGCTGTGGCCATAGGTATGATGCACCATTATAGAAGGTCTATGATAGACCTAGGTCCAGTACCACGAATAGAAGGGTAAAGTTTATGGTTTGATGGAAAGAAGTGATGAAAAGATGAAAGAATATGAAACTTAAAGACGTACGATGAATGAACAAAATTAAAGAATGAACGAATGAGTGATGAAGATAATAATGATATTATCTATGTGTACGTATGAATGTGTACGTATGATGTATGTTCGCATGAATGTAAAGAATGGTTTTATCAAAAGAAAAGTATGTTTTATTATAAAACTAGAACTCACTCAGTAACGCTGACATTTATATGTTTACAGTTGGCAGGTAATGATTGTTGAGGATGGCACGGGGCGGCTACTCAGCTCTTTTGGATGGCATCCATTTATATAATGCTTTTGTGATGTAATGCAACAATGTATTTTGTAACTGATTAACGATGTATTATTTGCAAAAGCTTTTATGATGAAATGAGATGTCATTTTGATTGTTTTGCTGCAATGTTTATATAAGATAAAAAAAATGTATGTTTTTGTGCGAAGATCGACCAGCTGTAAGAATCCCGGGAACGGGGCCTTACATACATCTTGTTGTCTAGGGCCTTCATGATCAACCAACCGCACCGCGTTGCTAATAGATTAACAGATTCATCAGCTGAAATAGAACAAGCCTGCAGCCTCATCAAATCTTCTATTCCAAATTTGAGCAAGTCGAAAGGGTCGATGATACAGCATTCTTTATCTACACAGTGTATAATACCATGCCCAACATCTTTTTCACAACTTCACCACATGAGTTTGACAAGCTGTTAACTGGAACAGGAGCATAGAGAGGTATCTTCCTCACATACCTCGAATGCTTGTAAACCCTTATCTTCATTGGCTTGTTCATGTCAGGATCTATACGATTCTCATCTTCAATAACTTTCGATTTAGCAGTTCTAAAGTCCTAGAAGTTGGATTTACTTTGTCGGTATATCACGTTCCTAATCTAATTACCCTTCCTATAATTGTTAGAATTAACAAACGGAACATGACCCATAGCGTATAACTCAGACGCTCTAAGTGTACGGAAGTCGTGTTCATCCTGATAATACTCTGTCACGCCTGCTCTACTCTTCACCACATATAATTTCTTCTCAGCATCATACACCCAACTACTAATTGGTTCTGAGTTTCCGTACTTTGTGAAAGGTTTGGAATCTCTCAGCGTGTGTATATAAGTTGGCGGTGGCGGACTAGCAACAGTCAGATTTCTGACCTGACAGACAACACTCTGGCCAGTTTGGTCTGCTGGCTTGTAAGTCGGTTTAGCACTTGAGTCTCCCACAATCTCTCCATCTTCAATTAAGATATCGAAAAACAAGTCTTTGAGACTGTTACCGAATACGTCCGTGTAATCTACTACAATCTCCTCCAAATCATCAAACGAAGATAAAACTTCATATTCGTCTTTAGCAATAAGTTTTTGCCAAAAAGAATAAAATTCCATCTCATATGCCTTTTTTGTTGCAAGATCCAAAGTTCTGTAGTCTACTGCATTATTAGGACTTGGTCCGGAGACATTGGCAGACCCTGATGATCTAATAGTACTAGTAGGAGTACTAGTGTCATCGGCTTGGTCATCATTATCCTCCTTCTTATGATCACCATTACCATTATCTCCATCATCATCTCCATCATCACCATCATCATCACCATCCGCATCATCATCATCCTTATCACCATTATCCTCATCACCATCGTCATCATCAAGTCAAAAGTCTAAATGATCTTGATCATCATCATCTCCAACTGGATTGTATGGGCATCAGTGCCCAGGTACGAAAAATGCCTCTCTAGTAAATGATACAGGCTGATCCTCAGTAGCCCGAATAGGGTCATCTAGAATAGGCTCTTGAATAGCAATGGCAGTGTTTATAGTCATTTTAGCATGAACAAGATCTACAACATGCTCTGTATCAACAACATGCTTCTCAACATGATTTGGAGTTATCACTGGCTCAACAATAGGATCTGTAACTATAACCGTCTCAATAACAGGATCTGTAACTATAACTGGCTCAACCTCAGCATTGGGATCAACACTTGTTGTCCACTAGATTCTCCAACCCTAGTGGTATGTGGTATGAAAGATGAATACACACGTGAGATAAGATTTTTTAGGTTCTGTTCGATGATATGCACATAACTTACCAGGAACTGCCATTAGCTCTCTAAACTTCTAATCCTCCCATCCTTATCAATCATACCCCTATGTGAATCATCGATAATCTGGGTCTTCTCCATAGCCTCCTTCTCCAACACGCTCACTCTCTGCTCTATAGTAACCCTCATGGGTGATAACGGTCTGGGCTCAGGAGTAGTGTTATGGTAATCACCATCTCCAAAAAGATCTCATGAGTAGGCTCCTTCGGAGGTGTCCTCAGTACATCAGATGTAGTGGGCATAGAAGTAGAGGTCACAGTAGTTGACTCTGTGACAATCACTAATGGTGTAGCCTCACTTTAGTAACTAGTACATCTTGTACTAGAATATCCTTAGTCATCACGGTGGTCAATGGGGTCTGACACTTCCTCAACACGCTCGTTGTTAGGACCGAGTACGAACTGGTACTAACCGAAACTACGTGAAACCAGATCAAATAGTGCGGAATCCTATTTGATTGGCGATCCAATCAGGGAGAAAGTTAATCTAATCAAAACTAACGATTAGAAAACGTTAAGAATTGATTAGCAATGATCAGGAACGCTCTATGAAGTTGGAAGGGATGACTTAGACGCTTTAGGACGGCTAGGGTTGTGAATTCTTGAAGTGTTCCGTTTTTCCACGAATTAAGTGGTATTATAGGTTACAGTCTTCATTCGTACAACTGAGCCATGCGTATGGCTCAGTCATGCGACTAAGTCATACGATCCATTCACACGTACGACTAACCCACACGATTGATTCATTCGTACGACTGAGTCAGTCTTATGACTCAATCGTGTGTTTGGCTCAATCACCTGGTTCAGTCGTGCGACTGGCCCATTTGCATGGTCCATTCGTGCGACTGGATCATAAGCCTTAGTTAAACACATTCCTAAACCTTTAACGATACAGAACTATGTCTAACAACTGTAAACCCATATAACATGTTCATATAAGCTTGTAACAAACAATAAAATAAATAGATATAACATTCAATAACCAATAATCATTTAACAAAGAGTTTTCATTGCATATATCAAGACATTACATCTATGTAACAAAATTAAAGTCATTTACATCTAAGCACACTAGAGCTAGAACTAGGGGCATGTGTACCAACACTCATCCCCTACCCCTAGTATGTGGACTCTCACTTGCCATCCTAGCCATCTTCTTCCTCCTACCACGAATGGTGACTGGTGTATAATCAGAACAAAATCAGCGTCTCATTCATCGGCAGTGCGTTTTGCTGGTGTTTCATGCACTCTGGGATGCTCTTGAAGAACATAAGAAACGTTCCTGACTTGGTCACTATCCGTCTCACTACTGCTGCTAGTGAACCACGTGTTCACTTCTTCCATATCTGAGTGTTACTGAGCACTCCTTGTGGATGGACCGACAGTCTCTATATATTCAGCACGAGTAGATATGGATGTACCAGATGTAATATCTCTATGTATCTGTGTAGTCTCTGTCTCAGTCTCTTGGGTACGTGGCCCAGCTTGAAAGTCATCAGAAAACCTTCCAAGCTTGGCGAAATGTGAACCATCCCAAGTGTCTCTAGCTCCCATAAGATAAGTGAATATGTCCTTCTTCATCACCATCGCAGCATATGTGGAAGAATCGGACACTACTAACTCAGGATGAGCAACATTCACTATCATCTGTATAAACCGGGGATAACTGAATATGTCCTTCTTCCCCATCGTAGCTGTAACGTTCTTCTGCATCTCAAAGAATATTACCCTGGATAAGCTATAAGGTAAGTCATCAACCAAGGAAATTAGCAGGGATCCGAATACAACACTCAAACTATCCATGCCTGCCTTTAGTTGCTAAGGTAGTGGATAACAACATGAAATAAGTACTTCCACAACGGTGGAAGTTACTTCTTCTCGAGCAATGGGTATCGATGGTTGTAACCTATACGAACCACACAATCCTTCACAACATCATCGTCTATCTTGATCAGTGCATGTGGGTGATCTTCTAACAGTAGCACACTGTTAATCACCTCGGCAATGATAACAATCCTCCTTTCTTTAACCATTGCAGTGATGCAAAGTTCTCCGTCACCGTCTATTTCGTTGGCAGTCGTTTGCAGAACGGATCTATAACATCTGTGTATATAGACGGGTTAGCCAAGATGGAATAATGAATACGAAACATCATCAGTCTGTCAATGAGAGAACGAAACACGTCTCCTAGATAAGAAACTGCATTGTGGTTTTTGTTAAAAAATAACGGTCGGGCCATCTAAAATAATGAAACAAAATAATAAGTATAAAGAAATCAGAACAGTATGTACACAATAAATCAACTCTTAAAATTGTCAACACTTCGAATTTTTTCAAAAATTTGAAATTTTCGCGCGAAAGGTTTGTTTCGCTTGAAACTGAGTTTGACCAAAAGTCAACTTCTCGTGTGACAAGTTCAATACATGCGAAAACTTTTGAAAGTTTTCGCACCTGTTCAAAATCCTTGAACTTTACGCATGCTAAACTGTTCAAAATCAAATTTTTTAATCTGTCGATTTAGAGTGTTTTAGCCATCAAATCTTGTTCTATAAGCATCAAATTAGTATTATTAATGTTTATTGTTACTAATTTGTTCAATTTTAGTGTTTATTAGTCATTAGATTTCGGTCAAGATTCAAACACATATGAATCAAAGTCTAAATGTCAATATACCTTAACAATCACTTAGATATCACTGTGCGACCACAATGAATGCAAATAACAAGTTGGACAAAGATTTGACACTTAGTAATTTTGAGAGAAAAATTTTAGAATGAATATCCGAATACTAAGGTTTTCTCATGAACTGTACTTTTTAAAGTACTCAGACTTCTCACGCGAGAAGTCTGAGTTCTCGCTTTCTGAACTTTTTGCATGAATTTAAGTTCTCGCACGAAAAGTCCCTTTTCTTTTATTTTTCAATTTTTGATTTTTCAATTTAAAACATCTTATTGAGATTTATTGATTGTGATGTCAATGATTAAGTTTAACTAAGTGTCTACTTTATACATACACCCTTAATTTTGAAATATTTATAAAACTCACACTAAACAGTTAATCAAAAACAATTTTTTATCCAAAAAAAAACAAAACAAAAATAACAACTATTATTCCAATAACTTAAAGCTTTTTCTAAATTTACATGTATTTAAAAATACTACTGGTTATATTGCTTGTCAATATATTGTATCATTTTAAACTTAAACTTCGAGTTTACTTAGACATATATAAGCTGTAATCTTATCATGTTTTGGTTAAATTATAATAATTCAGTGGATCGCCCAATCAAAAATTCTGCAAAATTCTTATCCAGCTTCAATACAATATCGAGATTTCAAGTCACCCAATTTGACTTAAACCTTTTACTTCTGATCAGCTTTCTTAGATTTTGTTATTATCTTAGATAATATTTGTTTGAGTATAACTAGCACGAGAAACGTTTATGAACACAGAATATTAACAAGTCTTAGGACTTATTAACAGCCAGTCGGACTTATATTTTGCCCTCGCAAGACGTTTTGGACTTACATGCCAAGTCAGTCTTACATGCCCAATCTTTTGATTTTGCCTCTTGTGTCATGACATATTCTCAAAGATGAAAATATTAACATACAGTACGTATGTCTATGATATGTCTTTTATTAATGTGCTCATTTGCATTTTTTATTCCTAAATTGATTTTTTGGCATCTTTTTGCTCATTTTGTTTATTTTTCTCTTTTGTATTTTGATTTTTCTATGAGAACCTTGTTTATCTTTTGTTTTTTCATATATATATATACATATATATATACATATACATACATACATATACATACATATATATATACACACACACATATACATACATAAATACATATATATATACACACACACATATATATATTATCTGATGTATGCTGAGTCAAAAAGCAACTAGCTTGAGTATGACAAGATATTAACTGTCAGTCTCTTTTAGCATGTAGTCATTGTACCATTAGTCGTAGATGATTTAATTTTCAGTGTATCACAGAACATAGTGCTTTTCATCCTTGTTCGTCAAGGCTATCAACATATCAAACATAATTCAAGTCAGTGTCTTGTATGCTTTTATATGTAACAATACAAAATCAAGAAATGTACTATCATTTCCTATACGCACTTGAAAATTTATATTTTCGCTAACATATAAAGCTTTCTTTTTAATATTAACATTACTCCCCCTAAAACAAATACTATTTTTTAAAGTATTTTTTGAATTTCGCCCCCTAAAATTGTGATTGTCTAAAAGAAAATAACAATTTTAACTAAACAAAGAAAAATATTCTTTTTATAAGGGTGTTAGCATAAAAGTTAACCAAAGTTAATCATTCCCAAAGATTGAACTAGGAAGTCAAATCTGGAATGATCAAACACCTTAGTAAATAAATCGGCAATGTTGTCATCTGAGGAAACTGATTCCAAGTGGATAAGTTTTCTTTCAAAACAATCACGGATGAAATGCATGCGGATGTTGATGTGTTTCGTTATAAAATGTTGAATTAGATTCTTAACAATATTAAGAATTGTTGTGTAATCACACAAAATCTTGGTGTCATAAATGTTAAGGCCATAATCAAGAAGTTATTGCTGGATCCAAACAATCTGTGAACAACAACTTGAAGCGGCCACATATTCAGCTTATACTGTTGAGGTGGACACTGTCTGCTACTTTTTGCATTGCCATGAAATAAACCTATTGCCAAGAAATTGACATCCACCAGTTGTTGATTTCCTATCTAAGTTACATCCTGCATAATCACTGACTGTATGAGAAAATAAATTAAAATCTGAGTTTTTAGGATACCAAAGACCAAGTGTTGGTTGACCCTTGAGATACTTGAAAATCCATTTTAGAGCTTTCATATGAGATTCCTTTGAATTACTCTAATAACACGCACTCTAACAAACAGGGAATATAATTTCTGGTCTGCTTGTAATAAGATATATCAGAGAGCCGATCATTGATCTATACATGTGTTGATCAACAGCTTCTCCTATGAGATCTGGAGTCAAAGTTGGATGAGAAGACATAGGAGTTGGCGCTGTCTTGGAGTCTTGAAACTTGTATTTATCAAGAATAGTATGAATATACTTTTCTTTATGAATCAATGTACCCTTATCATCCTGTTTAACTTGGATGCCTAAGAAAAATGATATCTCTCTAAGTGAACTCATCTCGAATTTCTTCTTCATCATAACTTCAAATTCCTTACACATATCATCGTTGGTAGATCCAAAGATAATATCATCAACATAAACTTGAACGAGAATCAGATCATCACCAGTCTTTCTTATGAATAATGTTTGATCAATAGCACCTTTTGTATAACCATTTGCAAGCAAATGTTCAGTAAGAGTAACATACCAAGCATGAGGTGATTGATGTAAGCCTTAGAGTGCTTTGTCTAACTTGTAAACATAGTCAGGATGATCTAGATCTTTAAAGCCTGGTGGCTGATAGACGTAGGTCTCCTCTTTCATTTCACCATACAAAAAGGAAGTTTTAACATCCATCTAATAGACTTTGAAGTTCTTGTATGAAGCAAAAGCTAGAAATATCCGTATAGCTTCAAGTCTTGCAACCGGAGCATATACTTCATCATAATCAAGCCGTTCAATTTGATAAAATCCTTGTATAACAAGTCTGGCCTTGTTGCAAACAATCACATTTTTCTTATCCGTCTTATTCTTGAATATCCATTTCGTTCCAATTGGCAACTTACCCTTTGGTAGTTCACACCGATGCCAAACATTAAGCTTCTTGAATTGCATCAACTCGTCTTGCATGGCCTCTACCCAACTGTCTTCTTTCAATGCCATTTCAACGTTCTTTGGCACTATTTGAGAAATAAAACGGGAATACAAGCATGTATTTATTGCTCTAGAATGACTACCAGTCTGAACGCCTTGTGATAATGGACAATAATGGCTTATGTTGGATGGTCCTTATGAATTCTCAGCTGAGGAATGGAATCTTAAGATATAACTTCATCTAAGTTGGACATATGACCCACTAGTTCTTCAACAGTGTTTCCTCCTTCAGGTTGATACATGATATCTTCCTCTTGATGACAATCATTATCTATAGATAAATCATTAAATGGAACTTTAATGACATCAATGTGATCATCTTGTATTAAAGAACAACTCTGATCAGAAACTTGTGGAGCTTGCTCAACTGCAGGAACAATATCAATAAAATCAGATGTAGAAACTTGTGGAGCAGCTGTTCTTGGTATAGAAGCAGGTATGCCTAAAGATATTCCTTATGCTTGAGGTGAATTGGATACAAGATCATCAACAAACAAATCCTAAATAGATATGGTCAAAGGAGTAGAAGTTGTAGAAACCACATACGAACGATTAAATGTTTCAAATAGTGAACGATAATCATAAACCCATGAAGATGCAGAAACTGCATCAGTTTTGTTAGATTTATGCCAATCAATATTAAATGACTCAATTATTTGTTTTGATCTTTTATTATAAACCTATTTGCAACTTTATTGGTTGAGTAACCAATAAAATAAGATTCATTAGATTTTTCATCAAACTTAGATTTTGAATCAGATATGTTTAACAGTGTACAACAACATCCAAAAGTTTTGAAATATTTAACTTTAGGTTTATGTTTGAAAAAGATTTCATAAAATTCATATTTTGTTGTTGATTGATTAAGACACGATTTTGAACATAACAAGCAGTGTTAACAGCTTCAACCCAAAAGAATGAAGGTAATTTGGTTGCTGATAACATGGTTCTGGCAGATTCAATTAATGTTTTGTTTCGTCTTTCAGCAACTCCATTTTGTTATGGAGTTCCTACTAAACTAAATTGCCTTACTATCCCTTTGAATCACAAAATTCATTCAATGTCCGATTATCGAACTCAGTGCCATTATCACTTCGAATGCATTTGACTGTTTTATCAATCTGATTCTCCACTAGAGTCATGAACCTTATCAGCAAATGAGGTGTCTTACCTTTGGTTGCTAAAAAGAAAACCCACGTAAATCTAGAAAAATCATCAGTAATGATTAAACAGTATGCACGACATCCTAAACCGAAAACGTTACTGGACCAAGCAAATCCATGTGTTACAGTTGTAGAATAGAGTCTATTTTTGAATGAGCTACTGGTTTATGAGGTAATTTATGTTGTTTGCCTTTTGAATATGGCAGACAATGTTCTATTAATTGAAATTCTTTCAAAGGCAAGCTAATCACATGATTACCTCTAACCAACTTGTTCATATTTTTAATGTTTACATGGATAAGAGTATGATGCCATAACAATGAATCACTCTCCGAGGCTTTTAAAAACAAACATGACACAGTTACAAATAGTAAGTATGTATATTTGTCTCTCGGAGTTCTTATTAAGATCCATTCATCAGGTATTACTAATCCAGGTTTTAGAATTAAACATTCTTTATCAGTGAATGGGTTGAATATTGTTTGTCACAGATTTGAGAGACACTTAACAAATTATGTTTTAGGTCCTCGACAAAGTTGACATCATCAAAACTTAATACACCATTTGACACTGTATCTTTCTTTGTAATTTTACCTCCTTTGTCTCTGAAAAAAATAATATATCCTCCATTATATGGTCTGATGTTGTTTAAAAGAGATATATTACCAGTCATGTGCCTTGAACATCCACATTCAACGTGCCATACACTGCTATTGCTAGATCTTGGATGTACCTGCACAAATGAAATATTCATTCATTTTTAGGAACCTAAGCCATGGTTGACTTGAGTACATCCTTTTCATCCAAATATGATACAGATTTCAGTATCATATCTCTTTTATCATTGAAGATGTAATCTTCAACAATATCAGGTTCTGGTTCCTTTTCTTTTATTTTCCATTTCTGAATTGGTTTGACCAGATTTGAAACCAAATCCTTAACAGGACTTTGTGGAGAAGTTGGATTGTCATCATTAACAGATAAAGGTTTCTTGTTTGTGATTTTCTTTTACAAAGTTATATTTGGATGATGATTTCTTTTATTAATAAATGATTTTGATTGATTCAAATTTCTTTTAAACTTTGCATTAAGAAAGAATTGTTTTCTATTATTAGCAACAGAATGATGAAAACTTTGTTTACTTGTTAATATTTTATGATGACAATTCCTAGCCATATGGTTAGACTTTCCACATACAGTTTGATACACATTTTGCTCTTGGGTTGTTTTCTCAAACTATTGATGATAATTTCCATAGTTATCATAGAATTTAGCTTTAGTATGTCTTTGTCCAAAAGATTTTTTAATAGTCTCTTGTTTTCCTTGTTCTTTTGAATTTGTCCTAAGAGATTGATTCTCTTTAGTTGCTAACGAGGCTTTTGTTTGAACTTTGTCTTTATGACCTGAAAGTATTGGAGTAGGACCAGTGTCTTTGGTACCTGTGCTACAAACATCTTGTTTTATAAAATTATCAATAATAGAAGATTTATTTTAAAGAAACTTTCATTAGCTTCTTTAAAAATATAATCTTCTTTATCAATGTTGCCTTTTGAAATAAATCTATTCTTGAAATCAGTTTTCAAGTCAGATACAGATATTATGACCCTCTTTTCTTCGGTCTTATACTCAAGTTTTGACTTATGTTTCTTTTCTTTGTTTGATAATTTTAAACGATCATTTGAAACAAAAGAAACTTCTGAACTTTCATTGATATTTGATGATGAACTACAAACATGATTTTCAGTACAAGTTTTATTTTCCTCTAAAACTTATTCATCATCACTCTCCCACTCTTCCACTAACCCGTCCTTCTTCACACTTTCTATAAAAAATTATCATGATTAATTTTAATTGCAGTTTTTATTATAGGGTCAACTGTCAATGACACATTGACTGAATATGTTAAGTCAGACTTTGGTTGAAAACCTAAGTCATAGGTCTCTTCATCATAATTGTTAATTGATGAAGGCAAAGACGAATAGTCATGATTAATTGGTGGAGCAATGTTAGAATATCCAACTCCACCTTTACCACTATTAATCTTTTGTGTCATTTGAGATTTCATATACCTTCAACCATGTTTGAAGATAATTCAAATTTCTCAACAATCAATATAGTTGATAAGAGTTCACTATTTAATTTATTAATTTCCAAAGATAGCTCATTGTTACGTGTTGTCAAATCATTTACGTTACAATCTTTGTCATAAAGATCTAATTTTGATTGATAAATTGATTTGTTTAAACCGTCTATCTTTTCTTTATAAATTTTCTCATCGGTTTTAAATTTACATGCTTGATATTGAAGTTTCTCAACTTCTAACAGCAGATGCTTGTTGTGAACTCTATATCTTTGTACCTTTTCAATGCATTCATTGGAACAAAGAGAAATGTATACCTTATTAGTCTCAACTCTACTCTTTGTCTCTTCATAGACCACATTCACCATGAAGGCCTTTTTCACAAGTCTTTCTGCTACAAGTGCTAGAGTACTCTCAACAACATGTTCTTTCAAATCATAGGTAGAAGCTGGAGTAATCTCAACAGCTGTATTCTTCCTTCCTTTAGCAGCTGGAGTAACCTCAATAGCTTGATCTTTCTCTTCAATAATTTGGACTGGAGTAAGCTCAACAATCACTTCTTCCTTGAGTTCGTCATGAGCTGGAGTAATCTCAACAACTATTTCAACACAACCTTTCTCATCAAAAACTTTCTCAGCTTCACAGTTTTTTGCTTCCACCTTTTCCTATTCAACTTCTTTCACAATCTCAGCCTCAATACATTCTTCTTCACCAAATACACCATCTAAAAGATCATAAGACATGAACTCTGCAAGTAGGTTGTCATTACCATGATCCTCTTCTGTTTTGATCTCAGCCAACAAAGCAGTGGAAAGCTTGATATCAAGAATCTCTAAATGATCAGACCAATCATACTCTTCATTAGTCTGTGATAATAATGCTTTGTTATTTAAAATAGTGGCTTGATCAGTCTTTGTCTCTACCTCAATAGTCACCCTCTTCTTACCAGTATCAGACTGAACTGATCTTCCCTCAGTGCATTCTCTAGCAAAGTGCCCGGGTTTATCACAGTTATAACATCTCAAACTTGACTTGTCAAACCCTATCTTGCTAGAGTTGTTCAATCCAAAAACTTTCTTGTCAGTTCTTCGTGCAAAGTTCTTAGCATGATACACCACCAGGTCATTTGATATTTGATGTCATTTTATTCAACATCAACAAGGTTTACCTGTTGCAGATCTTCAACCATGATGTTTGGTGTATTCAGCCTACTGGCAGAGAAAGCCTCATAACTGTTCATGAACGAGGTGAATAAAGCAAGATGCTCTTCTGCAATCTAGATAGTCTGTTTGCTGGGCTGTGAGTTAGTAACAAATGCGTGTTGTATAGAAGGAGATGATTGACTTTGGGCATGAGAATAGATAAATGGTTGAGCTTGGGGTAATGCCTGATCCTTGAAAGTTGAATGACTAGCTACTGCTTATTGCTATTGCTGACATAACTAGGAATAACTAACATAGTAATATGGATTAGTAGCCATTCTCGCATATAAAGCAGATGCTTCAGCTCCAATTATGTTAATGTAGTTTGTAGCTCTTTGTTTGTCATCCATATCAAATAGCTTAATGGTAGAAATCATATCGCCGAGGGACATGGTCAACAAATCCTTGGTTCTCTTGATTGTAGTGCAGTTGTTATTCCAGCTATGGAAGTGAATTCAACAACTTCTTATTCACTGAAATGTTTTCCTGTGTAATCCCTACACTCTTCATTTTCGTTATGAGTTTCATAAATCTAGACATTTGTGCGTCCAAGGTTTCTCCCGATATATGGTTAAACATGTTAAACTCTTGGTTTAACATATCTTTCCTGCTTTCCCTCATATCTTTATTCCCCATAATATGTTCCTCCATGGAATCCCACAAATCTTTAGCCTTGGTATAGTCTTTGAACTTTTGTGCTATCTCGGTAGTTAATAACATTGTGATAGCAGCATAGGCTTTGTTGTCAAGCTCTTTCTTCTTCATATCCTCCTCATCCCATAGGTGTTCAGGTTTAGAAAGCAAATCACCCTTGTCACTCTTATATACTGGAATGTGTTAGATCTAGAGAGAATAGGTTAGATCAATTTGTATAGGCTTAGAACTTTAATCAATTCTTGTAATAAATGATTGTAACTGACTATCATTATATATATATGCATTGAGTATATAGGTTAACCCGTATATATATATATGTGTTGCTTAATGTGTATGATGATAGGCAAAAACAATATATTTGGTGAATTCTTGTAATTGGCTAAGTGTAAGAAACATCTACGGATGAACAACTTTGTTAATCCGTAGAAATGTTTCTTACAAGACTTCCATGAATGAACATCAGTATCCACATGATCTCAAGATAAAGTGGAGACTCCTGCGGAAGTACAAGCTCCTAAGGAAGAACAAGAGTTCCTGCGGAAGACAAGTTTCCTACGGAAGCACAAGTGTTCCTACGGAAGATAAGTTTCCTACGGAAGAACAAGAGTTCCTGTGGAAGACAAGACTCCTTCAGAAGACGAAGACACTTATATGAATTTGACAAGTTCAACAAGTTCGACAAGCCAACAAGTCAACCAGTCAATTTCAAATCCCAAGAGATCCGGTGTTTCATTAACTGACTCATAATTGCCTATAAATATGAGTCCTAGGTTTCACATCAATAGTGAGAACACAATATCAATATTGCGACACACACATCACATCATCAAACCCTAGCCGTCGTCCCATCAACAACAACAATACATTTGAAAAATCATTGTTCTAGCATTCTTGATTATTCTTTTGTAATCATTATTCAATGTTAATGAAATACATTTGAATTAATTCGTGTCTGCTTATTTATTATGTATACATAATTGTGTTCATCATAACAAGCTTTTAATAATTGATATTAAAATTAAAAACAATTAAACTACAGTTAATGATTATTTCGCATTCATTGACGTGACTTTATTTTGATACTGATAATTCCTGATTGCGATCCTTGGATTCACAGGTGGTATCAGAGCCAAGTGCTCATTGATTTAGATCGATTGATCTATCTGTATTAAAATTGTTTAATTGGCTTTTTGGTTAATCAATTAAAACCGTGATTTATCTTTCAGCAAGCACTGTTACATTGCTTGATTGATTTAGATCTCTATTCACATTAATTGAATAGTAGATCTGAGTTATTGATAGATTAGTTCATAGTAACAGTTATAGTTGAATTCATAAAATTTAACTAAAATGAGTATCTTTGGTGGATCATACCAACCTCCAAAGTTAGAAACAAAGGCTGATTTCAAATCCTGGAAAATCAAGTTCAGGAATCATGTAAACTACACTGATTTGACTTATGGGAATCAATAACTGAAGGTCCTTATATTCCACCCACCCTTGGGCCGGATTATAATGACAAAAATCAACCCATAAGTACTAAAGATTGTCACCTGATGATGTCAAGAAGGTTAAAGTTGATATCAAAGCATACAGTCTGCTAAGTATGGCTTTGCCTGAAGAGATCTTAATCAGGTGTGAGAACTATAAAACAACTAATTCATTGTGGAAGATACTTCATACACTATGTGAAGGGAGTGATGAAATCAGAAGCATTAGGAAAGACACCCTCAGATCACAATATGAAACCTTTCATCATATTGAGGGTGAATGAATTCCTAAAAAACTCCACAAATTCATGCAACTAGTAATTGAGATAAACATCTTGGATTTGAAGTATACTAATGAGGAACTAAACAAAAAGATGCTCCATACTTTGCCTAAAAGTTAGAAGCAAACTGTGTCCATGTTCAAGAACACTATAGATCTCAAATCATCTGGCTTAGACACACTGGTTGCCAAAATGGAGGCTCTTGAAATGGATGAAAAATCAAGAAACAAGAGTGTGAGAACCCATGTCTCACCCTATCATTTTAAAGAAACAAAAAGTGCAGGAAGTGCCTTTATTTCTAACGATGATAGTGAGAACTCTTGTACTTTAAGTGATGATGAAGAGGAAGTGAGCTTCTATGCATCAAAGCCTTCGAGGAAATCATCTCATAGTAAACATGGAAATGACAAAGGTAGAACCGCTGACAGAAGAGATACATATACAGTTCCAACAAAGTCCTCACAACCGAACAATCAATCAGAACCCATTACTATGATCCAAGATTCTGAAGAACAAAAAGCAGCTTTTGCAGCTTTTAGTTCAAGCTTTCAATCTTATTAGGGAAGCTCTCTAACATCAACAAATATTTGCCAGCAAGACTTAGAAGAACTACATCTTGATGTAGTTGAGGAGATGGATCTCCAATGGCAAATGGCAATGATTGCATATAAAGCCAAGCAATATCTCAGAAGAAACAAAAACTTGGCTCCAGCAAGTAAAACATCAAAGATTGGTGTTGACAAGTCGAAGGTAAGATGCTTCAAGTGTAATCTCTATGGACATTTCTCTAGAGAATGCAATCAACAATCAAATCCGGACATGAGACAACATCAGCAGCCTCAACCTCATCATCATCAATCTTATCAGCAATCAACTTCTCAAAGATCTTTCAGACAACCTCAGCTGACAAATTCATCCCCACCAGCCACAAATGAATCAGCAGGACCAGTAATTCAAAGGAGTCGGGGCTGATCATACTGCAAGATGGAACATATGACTGTAGTATGTATGAGAAGGAAGTCTTGGAAGAGAATCAAGCATTGATGGCTCACATGGAAAACAAAGTTCCACCAATGGCTAGAGAGGTAAGATAAAGATTATGTTCATCAGTATGTGTAGAGGAAGTTGAAAGATATAGATTCCATGCTCAACAATTGGCTAATAAAGTAAAAGAAACAATGATTTTGAATGAATCCCATGTAATAGAACATAAATTATATCAAATAAAAATTAACTCTTTGCAAACGGATTTAGAAAATTTGTTTTGGAAAACTACAGCTTAAAAGCCCAAGTTAGCAGCAATAACCATCCATGGCTGATCATGCATTACTGAAGTGAAACTTTAGAAGTTTCAACTTTTATCTCAGCAATATGAGAAGTTGTTAAATTCTCATATTGAATCAAAGAACAGGTATGGGTTGGGATATAATGCGGTTGTACCTCCAATAAATGACAACTACACAACTCTACCTGAAATAATGACCAACACATTGTCAAATCATTTTATGCCAAGCACCAAGTTTGAAACAAAATCTAATCAGACAAACACTAACAATGAAGCTGAGGTGAGTGAAACTGAGTCTTCTGAATTAGAAAATGTTAAACATAATGACTCAGAATTTGACTATGATAAATGTGATGACTTGGATATTCTGATGAACATGATGATGATCAACTGAACATCGGTAAGAATTTTTCTGTTGAGACTGTTCTTCCAAAAGTGCTTGAAGAATCAAAACTACAATATCCTCCAAAGCAAAGAAACATGCTGAAGACTATCTGCAAGAGGATTGCTAAACTAAATAAAGGACTTCAAGAACTAAATCTGCATAAAAGTTCTTCAACAAAAGAAGTTGTTAAGTGTGGATCAAGTGAGGAGGTACCTTTATCCCACGTAGATAAAGGTAAGAAGAAACAAGTAGCAACTAAGCAACAGATTAGTACTTCAGTAGAAGATCTACGGAAGGCAAAATCTGCTGAATCCGTAGAACATCTACGGAAAGCAAAAACCAAATCTACGGAAGAGGTACCAAAGAGAGAAACTGCCAACAAACATAATCAGAAAGTGTTGGATCTCAAGCAACAAAAGTCAGCAAAAGTTAAACAAGAATCACTTGATAGTGCTTCAAGCAAAAGCAAGAATAAATCAAGTGCTCCATTGGAAAAGGAGTTGAGGACTCACAAGCTGAATAAGAAAAAGAAGATAGATGAGTCTGAAGAAGAAGCTGAGGAAATGTATTGCAAGTGGTGTGATATGAAAAATCATAATACTGATGATTGCTACTTCAGCAGTTATTGTTCCATTTGCAATATGAATAACCACATGACTTCTGATTGCTACTTCAACAAACACTGTGCAATCTACAACAAAAATAATCATTCAACTCAGGAATGTTAAGAAAAAGAACAAGACAAAGAGCACAAAGAAGTCAAAAGCTGAACTGTCTGAATCAGACTCTTAATCTACTGAAAGTCAAGAAGAATCAAAGCCAAAGAAAGAGCAACTAAAACAAAAGTACAACCCAAAACAGAAATCATCTGCTGAGGACAAACTTTTGAAGAAAAGATCTTAAAATTAATCCAAAACACCTCATAAAAAGGTGAATTTGACTGACAAGAAGTCAAGTGTTGCAGATAATTTCTTGGATAATTTTGAAAAGGGAACACCTGTGCCTCAATCAAAATTAAAAGATGATGAAACTTTCACAAATCAAGGTTCATCTTCAAAATCGAAATATCATCCAAAGAAAGACAAGGTGAAGGATGAAGAAATTAAGATAGAAGACTCAAAATTAACTACCTAGTCTTCAACGGAATCATCCTCACCACCACCAACTCAAAATGAATCTATTAAGCCTGAAATTAATACTGAAACTTCAAGACTGATTCATGAGGGAGTAACAATTTTAGACACTGCTGGCAAACCCAAGACAATTAAGGCTTGGTTTGTCAATTCTAAATGATTTCTTTATTTTTGCAGGAACAATCATGGAGAGCTGACAACAAGTGGTATGTTGACAGTGATTGTTCCAGACATATGACAAGAAACTGTTCTCTTCTCCATGACTTCAAGCATAAAAATGCCTCACATGTGGCATTTAGTGGGGATAAGAAGGAAGGTAAAATATTTGGTGAATGAATGGTAACTAATGGTGTGCTCAAATTTGAGAAAGTAAATTATTATGAAAATTTGCAGTATAATTGTGTTAAGTGTGTCTCAATTTGTGATCAAAATTATACAATATTATTTGATAACACTAATTGTTACATTCTTAAGCTAGGTTTTTCAGTTCCAGAAGAATGGATCCTTCTTAAAGCATCAAGAAGGAAACACATATGTTTTGGATATGAACAACACAACACTCATAAGCCATGAAACATGCCTGCTATAAGTCTTCTGAATCTCAATTGTGGCATAGAAGGCTTGTCATTCAGAAGATGAATCTCAATTGTGGCATAGAAGGCTTGTTCATTCCAATATGAAGAATATGAATAATTTGGTGAAAAATGACTTAGTCATTAGACTACCAAAGAAAGAGTTTTATTGTTCAAATAATTGTTCTTCATGTTATAAAGAAAAACAACATAGAGTGTTAAAACCAAAATTATCAATACTAACACTACACCACTCAAATTGCTTCACATGGACCTTTTTGGTCCAACCAATGTGATGAGCATTAGAAAAAGGCAATATTGTTTAGTGATAGTGGATGATTTCACTAGATTCACTTGGGTCTTCTTCTTAAAACAAAAGAGTAAAACATCTGAAACATTAATGGATTTTGTGATCAAGATTAAGAATCAAGTTGATTTAAAAGTTAAGATTTTCAGGAGTGATAATGGTACAGAATTTGTTAATGCTGATTTAGATTATTTTTGTAGCAATAAAGGCATTGCAAGGCAATTTAGTGCCCCTAGAACTCCACAAGAAAAAGGAGTTGCGAAAGAAGAAAAAGAACTCTCATTGAAGCAGTAAGAACAATGCTAGCTGACTCTCAGTTGTCTATTACATTCTGGGCTGAAGCTATGAACACAACATGCAATGTTTAAAACAGGACCTTAATTGTCAAAGAACATAATAAAACACCTTATGAGCTTTTATTTTAAAGAAAACCCTACATAGGATATCTTAGAGCTTTTGGGTGTCATGTATCTGTGTTAAACACAAAGGAACAATTTGGGAAAATTTTCTGAGAAAGCCTATGATGGTTTCTTTGTTGGATATTCTTCAACATCTAAATCATATAGTATTTACATTCCACAACATAATATTGTGGAAGAAACTCCTAATGTTTCATTTGATGAATCCGTATTTACCACATCTGTAAAAGGATCATTATGGTTGTTTGATATAGATGCATTAACAGATTCATTTAACTCTGGGTGTTTGATCAATGCAGGTTTTGCTGATACATGTTATCCATTTGTTCCTCCATGTTTGAATGAAGTATCACTATCAGCTGATCATCCAAGACCACAAACCTCAAGTATCATGAATCAAGAAACAAAAAATATGCCAAGTTAGCAAAATAAAGTACATCTGGAGATGGCAATCCTCCATCAGCAGTTCATGACAATGCATCAGCAAGTGATCATCCTTCATCCGGAGATATAAATAATGCCTCAGCAGATGCTCCAAACATTGGAGAAGATCCTTGCATTCACAAGACTTATCAGCAGCTCAACAAATACCATTCGTAGATGTTGCTGTAACTCCTACGGATGAACAAAACACTTCCGTAGAAGTTCCTGCGAAAGACATTCGTGATGCAGCTAAAGTACCAAATGAAGATCCTGATATTCCAATTGATTACTTCATAGACTCATCATCACAAATGAATCCATATGCTCCAATGGATATGTCTAACTTGGAATCAACCATCCCAGTTGATTGTATTTTAACAACCAGAATTCATAAGTCTCATCCATCAATAATATAATAGGAGACCTAAATGCAAGAACTACAAGAAGCAAAGGGGGAGTTGTAAACATCTGCTTGTTCACTTGCTTTTTGTCTCAAGTTGTTCCTCCAAACATAACGACTGCTCTAAAGGATAATAGTTGGGTTGAAGCTATGCAGGAAGAGCTTCAACAATTCAGAAAGCAGAAAGTGTGGAATCTTGTTGATTTGCCCGAAGGACAACATCCAGTTGGAACAAGATGGCTGTTCAAAAACAAGCTAGATGACAGAGGTATAATTATGAGAAACAAAGCTAGACTGATTGCTCAAGGATATATTCAAGAAGAAGGAATAGACTATGATGAAGTTTTTGCACCTGTTGCAGGAATTGAAGCAATCAGAGTATTTCTAGCTTATGCTTCATACAAGAAGTTCACTGTGTATCAAATTGATGTCAAGTGTGCTTTCCTTTATGGAAAAATTGATGAAGAAGTCTATGTGGCTCAACCTCCTGGCTTTGAGGATCCTGACTACCCATATAGAGTCTACAAGCTAGACAAAGCTTTGTATGGGCTTCATCAAGCACCAAGATAGTGGTATGAAACATTATCATCTTTCTTGCTGAAGGATGGATACAAAAGAGGGACTATTGATCAGACTCTCTTTCTTAAACAAGAACATCAAGAACTTTTGGTGGTTCAAATATATGTCGACGACATCATATTTGGATCAACCAACAAGAGGCTCTATGTAGGCTTTGAAGAGTTAATGAAATCTGAATTTCAGATGAGCTCAATAGGAGAATTGACTTTCTTCCTTGGTCTACAAGTTCATCAGAAAATAGATGGGATTTTTATCAATCAAGAGAAGTACATACATCAAATTCTGAAGAAGTACAATCTTGCTGATACATCTTCATGCAAAACTCCTTCTTTGACAATAGACAAGATTGTGCCTGACTCTGCTGGGAAATCTGTTGATCAGAGATTGTATAGATCTATGATAGGATCTCTTATGTATCTAACTGTCAGCAGGCCTAACATAATGTTTGTTGTGTGTGTTTGTGCCAGGTATCAATCTAATCCAAAAGAGTCTCATCTGAATGCTCCAGGACTGTGGTATCCAAAAGATGGAGATTTCAATCTCTACTCATATTCAGATAGTGACTTTGGAGGATGCAATAATAACAGAAAATCCACAACTGGTGGCTGTCAATTTCTAGGACCAAGACTTGTTTCATGGTAGTGCAAGAAGCAAACTAATGTCTCTGTATCCACAGCTGAGGCTGAGTAAATAGCTGCTTCAGCTGTTGCTCTCAAGTGCTTTGGTTGCAAAACCAATTACTTGACTATGGTTATAATTTCCGTCAAACACCAATTCATATTGATAATTCAGCTGCTATGTTTATCACTGCTAACCCAGTTCAACATAGCACAACAAAGCATATTGAAATCAGATATCATTTTCTAAGGGATTGCTCAGAAAAGGGGCTAATCAAGTTAATCAAAGTGGATACAACAAATCAGCTTGCTGACTTATTCACTAAAGCCTTTGATTCATTTAGATATAATTTTCTAATTGAGTCTTTGGGTATGATTAACTTAGATTAAATTATCATAAACAAAGAAAAGCATGTGACTGTCCTGTACATAGAAAAATACAAAAATATAATCTTTCTTTATTGTGTCTTTTGTTTTAGCATGTCATATGTCTGGGAAATGATAGTACACTATGCCTTTACTTTCTTCCTGAAATCAACTAACTTTAAATCTGTTCAAAAACATTTTGATATGTGAGTAGATTCATCTTGAGTGGAAACTACACTAACAGCATGCCAAACATAATGAAAAGGAAACTGTTTGTGGGAACTCCATTTTAAGGATCAAGCAAGTAAGTCTTATCTTGATATGATCAAATCACTCACCCAAGCACACTATGTAAAACACTTTATAAACTTCTATCTTTGCAAATCATATTCCCTCTATTTTGTATGAACAAAGACCTTGGTTTATGATTTAGAGTATGATCTTCATCCTCCCTCTGTTTTGTGTAAACAAAGACCTGGGTTGAAAGCACCTTTGTTTTACGTAAGTAAAGACCTGGTGACCTTATGAGGATCATATCTCAGCTCTCAAAAATCTATTGTGATCAACTATATATTATCTAAAAGAGGTTTAACAACAAAGCATTTATGAGATTACAAATCTGTCTCAAGATAGAATTTATAACTTACTGTACATAGTTCTAAGTGTGAAAAAGTGATGATTTGTCTCACAAACGGAGGACAAACTCTAATGAGAATTGAATGTGGAGCACATGACAGTTTCTCATTAACAAATCTAAAAACATGATAAATAGCATGCCTAGTTGATATATTGCTCTTGTATGGATTTAAGTGAAACTATATACTTTCAATCAGGTGTTGTATCAGATCATATCTCATCCAAATAATCAAAACAAGAAGGAGCTTAGTGTGATAGTATGATCCCATTATATATGTGCATGCTTGTACAGTCTAAGTTTGTTTGTTTGATTTTAATTTTTAACTGATTACATCACTTTTGGAATGTCATATGTCTTTCATGCTATTCTTCTACATAAATTTATGATAAATGCTAAATCTTATCATTAAGCACAAATTTAGGGGGAGTAGTTAATGC
The DNA here is from genome assembly GCA_024085815.1 of Flaveria linearis. Lineage (NCBI taxonomy): Eukaryota > Viridiplantae > Streptophyta > Magnoliopsida > Asterales > Asteraceae > Flaveria > Flaveria linearis. The sequence continues at coordinate 38,116,436 of CM044014.1, forward strand.
ATGAATAAACAATAAAATCTGAATTTTAATCAAAGAAATCTTTGAAGGAATTGGAACTTGAGCACTAACCTGGCTGCAGGATATAGGAGGTTTTTCAAAAATATAAATCTTCTTGTACTAATGGTTATGCAAACAAAGTCAACAATGTCCAACAGCAATAAATGCTTCTATCACTTGATTAGAATCATACAATCAAAGTTTCAGTGAACTTTAGCATCCGCAGAAGAAACAGTGAAATTTCAGCATCAACAGAATTAACAGTGAAATTTCAGCATCAGCAGAAGCTACAGTGTGAAACTTAACCAAATAAAATTTAACCATCCGTAGAATCGGTAAACTACGGATGTGTTAAAACCTAAAAAGATATAATCAGTTTATAGAGTGGTAATCTATGAATAATCAAGTTATACGTCAAATTCTAATTCAGTACCTGATAGTTAGGCATCCGCAGATGCTATGCATCCTTTAACACCCAGTTATTTTTAAAGTTATGAAGGAAGGAATAAAAGTAAAGGAAGAGAAAGAAAAGCTATAAAACCCAAATTGAAGGGTTAAAAGTTTCAAAATGATAAAATATCAAAAAGTTGGTACAAAAGTGGGCATGGCCGCCCACTCTTGCCTGCACACTTTTCCCATTTTGTTCTAGAGAGAGAGAGAGAGCAGAAAACTCTTAGAAGTTCTAGAAGAAGAAGGACAATTCAAAGTTTTTGGTAAGAATTCTTCATTTTGTGATGTTATAAATAGTTTTAGTCTCGGTCATATGCTTAAAGGTGTTATTGTATGTTCGGGTGGTGTATGTGTGTGGGTTTTAGGTGTTAAACACGACTGAGAAAGCTCAAGAGAAGGGTCCAAACCCAAAAGCAGCTAAGGTGAGTTCTAGAACCCCCTTTTTATCATGTTTTGAATAGCTTTGGGGCTGTAAAATGCATATGTGCATCTTTTTATAAAAATAAGTTTCTACCCGTATGTGTGTGTGAATATGTATGTGGGCGGGTGTATGTTTTGGGTGTAAACAATATTATGGTTATGATTAAGTATGTATTTTGTTGCTTAGAATGTAAGAACTAAGCTTAGAACATGCTAGACATGGATTTGGGACTGAAAATAAGCTGATTAGTAAAAGTTAGTTGCTCAAACGTCTAAACAGTAGTCCATGCGTCCAACGGTTTAATTTTCTAAGTGTTCCCAACCGCCCAAAAGCTCAACCGCCTAAACAGTGCCCAACCTCCTAAGTGCCCATGCGTCTAAGTCAGGCCCATGCGGCTGAATAATGCCCAACCGTCTAGAATATTGCTCAGGATGACTAAGTGTTAGGCCCAAACGTCTCAATAGTGCCCATGCGCCTAAATAGGCCCATGCGTCTAAAGTGAAAGGTGACCGTGTAAGTCCAGACGTCTGCATAGTGGCAAAACGTCTGAACAGGGCAGAAATGCCCACATAGTGCCCATGCGTCTAGACACTTGGAATATTTCTAAAATTTCAAGAAAATGCAGAAAGTCTAGGGTTTGACTGGTGGGCAATGATTACCCATTTTTCATATGATTATGGGGTGTTTTAGGGTTATGAAGTGTACAAATGATGTACGGTATGTATAATGTGTTATCTTTTGATGATATTTATACGTATTTATTTTACGTTATAAAATTCGTTAAATATATTGTTATTACTTTACGTAGTATGACAAACGAATGAAAGAACGTAAAGAATAATGTAACGAAATGAAAGATAACAATGATGAAAAGTAAAACGTAATGAACGAAAGAACGGCTTGCAAGCAAAATTAAAGGAGGTGCACGACCATGTTGTCGTTTGCTCAACTGTGATGCGGGTTAGCTACCCTAAAGGATGCACACAGGGTCAATCATTGAGATTGACAATGTCCTTTGGTATGCCCTAGGTGACTGGATCAGTTTCGTGCACAATGTTCGTAGTTTAATTACCACAGGTCTAGCATCAGCTTCGTGCATAATGTTTGGGGTAGGACCAATTGATTTGAATGAACGGGAGAGATGACTTGCCCTAGGTGACTGGATCAGCTTCGTACACAATGTTCATGGTTTAATTACCACAGGTCCAGCATCAGCTTTGTGCATATTGTTCGGGTATTGTTCATCAATCCATATGAATGTATAAGAATGACATAACGTACGAAATAAAGAAAGAAAGAAAGTAAAGACGCACGAATGTAAAAGAATGATAATAAGTACGTTACGAAAGAATGAGAATGAAAGTAAGAGAATACTAACGAAAAGCATGAAATGAAAACAAGCTATGAATATGATGGTAAACAATGAATGTTAATGAAAGTTAAAAGTAATATTCTCTATCTTTACGTATTATGCATGATCGCGTATGAAAGTAAAGAAAGGTTTTAACAAAAGTAAAGTATTTTATTTATAAAACTAGAACTCACTCAGCAACGCTGACTTTTATGTATTTTCCAGTTGGCAGGTAAAAGTTGCTGAGGATGGCACGAGGCAGCTACTTGGCATTTTTGGGATGGCATCCATTCATATAACAATGACATTTTTGTGATGTGATTGTTGGTCCATTTGATCGGTTTTCAGTGCAGAAGATGGTTTGAATCGTTCAATACCAAAGACACACAACACATACAAAGATTTGAAGAACAAAAGAAGAGCAAAATGTATTCAAATATGTTTCAATAAGCAACAATACACAATGGAATGAAATAAGCTCAATATATTCAATAAGAAACAACTTACAATAGCCTCTTGCAACAGAAATATTCGATTAGGGTTTTGTAAAGATGCCTAACAATAAACTAAATGAAATCTATATATAGCAGATGTAATTTCGCAGATAGTTTCGCTGGAGGCGAAACTATGCTGCCGAAACTATAGTTTCGCCCGGCCGAAACTGCAGTCTCGCCGGGAGAACTAACAGCTGACTGTGAGCGAAACTACAGTTTCGTTCACAGTTTTGCTGGACTACAAAATAGAATAAACAAACTAAACAACTTACAAAAGAAATCTAACATAAACCCTATTAAATAGAAAGATAAACAAATACTAATCTAAGGTGAGTCCAACCTATACTAGATCTTCAATACTCCCCTAGGTTTGGATCTCACCAACTCCGCTTCTCTTGATATCTCTATTCCGCTCCAGCATCCCCCGATCCTGCATCTGATGATTCTTTTTCAGCTCCTGCAGATCCTCTTCCATGCTTCAGCACTTGATCCACCTCCGGCATCATCAGCTCCTTTGGGACGAGCACTAGCTTGTGCAAATTGTTTGGTCAAATCCCGGATGTCCATGTTCAGATCATCTTCAGCCCTTACCTTTTCTGCCAGCTCCTTCACTTCAGCCCTCACGCCTCTAACCTTGTTCATCATTATCATGAACAGGCTTGCTTCCTTCCTTGTCTACTCTCCTACTCCTGTTTTAATATGGTTCTTACATAGAAAGAGCAGGTCTTCATCCGAAAATCCAAAAATCTCCATGTTCAATGCCACCCTTCACTCTAATCACCGCCTCCCCCATTTGATTATCAAAGAACCACTTCTCAAAATCTTGTAAACGAGCAGGGGAAGGATCTGCCATTCTAACTCAGTGAATCGTCTTTGGTGGCTTCGCTTAGTACAATCTTCCCTTTCCCGGTTACCCAGTCCTTATCCTTCTTTGACCTCTTCCTTTCAGATTTCATATACCCAAATGCTTCAAAGTTGTTTTCAGCCCATTTTTGATTTCTCTCTCTAGAAGCTTGGCTCTTTCACTCAGATGTGCTTCAAGCAGAGGCAAGGATGCCATCCTTCTTAAATCCCACCTAGGCAAGGTCTTGAATGCCTTCCTCTTATGTAAGTATGTAATCCCACCTCCTCTCCTCTTAATCATGTACAGCTTGAGGTCAGGGTGATACTTCCAGCTGATTATTCTCTTATCCGCCTCCTTCTTGCTCAACCCTTCCATAGTTTGGAACAAACCAGTCAGCCTTCTCTATATCAATAACATCACTCTCATTTTCTCCCTTTTGAAGTACATATGTTAGTGGCCTTTCATCCACCTCATAGTATTCATGCTCTGAATCATAATCCACCAATTGCTCATCCTCTTCCTCCTAATCCACCAATCCCCTCTCAATGGGCTTCTCAGAAGTTTCAGCTTGTTTTCCCGTTCTCTCTTCTCCAGTAAAATCACCAAGATTAATTCCCAAATCAACAAATACAGCCTCTATCACTTCTTCAACATGCTCAATATTCTTGTCATGTGGTTCCTTAGTCCTCTTTCTCGATCCAGCTACTTCTTCTGTAGCTGCTCCAGATGTGCCCTCTCCTACCTTGGATGAAGTACCCACATTCAGAAATGGGTACTTTGACGTATCAGTCAGATCATCTAACTCATGTTGAGTTAGCTGATTGGGCAGGCCAGCAACAGCTTTTAGATCATTCACCTCCGCTAATAACCTCTTGATAAGTTTATTTTGATCCACCAGCATCCTAGTCATTCCTTCCAACATCTCATCCTTTTGTTTCTCTCTCAACTCTTGATTCATCAACTTTGTTTTGATCATACTTAGTTCATTGGAGAGAGGTGTTAAGGTTTCTGATCACGTCCTCATCTAGACTTGCTCGTCTCTCAGTCTGTGGAGGCTCAGAAAAGGTTTGATGTTTCTGTTTTGTTCTCCTCTCAAATTCCCTAGTATCAGCTTCTTCTTCTTCTCTTTTCCTTCTCGGCCCTCGCCTGAGACGCCATTTGATTTACCTCATCTTCAAATATGTACTCTTTTTCTTTAGCATATCTTTTCCTTTTCTTCACATCCTCAGACTCTTTTTGCCTCGTTTCCTCTGAATGTTTACCTTCAGACTCTATCAACCTTCTGATGTACGCCCAATGATCCAGTGTATACATGTTCTCCTATAAATGTGTAATCTTTCCACTAAAGTCGTGCCTGATTGCACAACAATCAGCAAAGATGCGTGTATTCATTGACACCAGTCTCTTAACTTCTCTGTGCCTTGGAATGTTGGGGATTTGGGCGTCTATTATCATCTGAAGGAATCTAGGATATAACAGCCATTTGTCCTTTTTCAGTGCCATTACATTTTCAGCCATGCAATCAAAAGTCAAACTGGCTATATTTGCTTTTTCCCCTCTACAGTAGATAACCATTGCTTTCGCCCAGTCTAGATTTAGCCCATCTGATCCACCTTTACAATGATCTAAGCACATAATGAAAACATGAGCTATGTATCTCCACTCCTTGGACCGAAAGGATTTTTTGATTTCCTTTCTGGTCTCGAAAGGATGACCCTCATATCCCATAGAAAGAAATGCGTTGAACACCTCCTAATCAGTCAGATCAACTTCTGCTCCAGTATCTTCTTCCAGCCTCAGTACTCTTGAAATAATATCTTCAGTAATAGTTACCTTGTTATCCAGTACTTTGGCAACGATCTTCTCAGAGTCTCCCCGTGTATTGTACTCAGCAGTACGCCAGAAATCTCGTATATGTAAATCATAAATGGTGGGAGACTGTGAGATAGCATATCGATTGGAGATCTCTGCTGCCACCTAATACAGTCTCTAAAGCCGGCTGCTTTAGGATGAGAGTCATCTAAAATTGCTGTAATGTTGTTCCTCTCGTCGAACTTAAGAGTCACCATTTAGAACTGTGAAACAAACAAAGCAAGTTAGTAGGTTATCGACAAATGCAATATTTAAAAATTGGTAAAAAATAATAAAATAAACATATTGTTATATATTTTTATGTAATATATATATATATATATATATATATATATATATATATATATATATATATATATATATATATTAAATACAAAATATAGTTTCGCTGCGACGAAACTATAATTTCGCTGAATTTAATTTAGTTTCGACAAGGCATGAAGGCAATGTCGACAGCCAAAACTGATAGTTTCGGCAAGATAAAGTGATAGTTTTTGTTGGATCATGATAAGGCTGGTGCAACCAAAACTACTTCACATAGTCATTTTTGGTACTACATTCAAAGGCTTCCGAAGCTGAGCAAGAGATCTTCCGAAAGTCTGAAGAACAGCTGAAGATATCTACTGAAGGCAAAAGCTGAAGTCAACTGCTGAAGACAACAGCTGAAGCCAACAGCTGAAGATATCTACTGAAGTCAAAAGCTGAAGTCAACTGCTGAAGACAACAGCTGAAGCCAACAGCTGAAGACTATCTTCCGAAGACAAAGTCTGAAAGCTTCCGAAGACAAAGTCTGATGAAAGAGCTGAAGACAAAGTCTGAGCTTCCGAAGACAAAGTCTGATGAAAGAGCTGAAGACAAAGTCTGAGCTTCTGAAGACAAAGTCTGATGAAAGAGCTGAAGACAAAGTCTGAGCTTCCGAAGACAAAGTCTGCTTCCGAAGACAAAGAAGACTCCAAGCCTTGGAAGAAGCAGTCTTCCGAAGTATAAGTACCTTCGGAAGAAGTTATTCTTCCAAAGTACTTTATCCTTCGGAAGACATTGCTATGACCAGCAGATAAAAGTATGGTCCCTGACAGTCCGCTGCAGACCTCTGATACAGCATGGCATCTTCCTAAAGAGCCATGTTGTTGACCATACTTTATTCTACTGTTCACCTTTTTATGATAGTACATGTTACTAACTTTAGTTGGTGACAAAAGGTAAGTCAGGGACATGTCCTGACTACCAACTCTCAGGCAAAATGTCTGAAAGACCTCACCTAGAGTCTTGTAGTATAGATGTAAGGTTAGAGGTGTCCAGCTGGTATCAAAGTATATCCGGCTGTAGGTAGTATTATATATATCTTCTCCCTGTAACTCTTCATGCAAGCGATTTGAGTCCAAGTGTCTTGTAATCCTTTGAGTTGAGAAGCAATATATAAAAGTACCTTGAAAATTTACATGCTGTGTTAATTTTCTTACTGCTTGCTACTTGTTATATTGTGATCAACTCTTCATAGACTGCTTGCTGAGTGTTGTTCGCAGTGAGTTGAGAGAAAAACCACCCACAAATCCGATCCTGCAATTGGTATCAGAGCTCCAGGCTCTTGATTGTGAGATCTTACCATCCAAATCAACCTGTTTTTCATTCCTCACTACAAACCACTCATTCAAATGGCTGCTCTCTCCAAGGCTGATATGGAAACTGGTACCATGACCAAGTCCCCACTGATCACCCCTGAAGACTTTGACACATGGTGTATCAGAATGGAAGGCTTCATCAAGTGTCAAGATTCAAGGATGTGGGACTCCATTGTCAATGGTCCTTTCATACCAAGCACCACTTCTGCCACTGGTAATCGCATCATTCCAAAAGATGTTGATGATTACTCAGAAGAAGACAGGAAGAGAATAGAGCTGGATCAAAGGGCTATGACTTCTCTCCAAACTGCTCTCCCCAACTCCGTCTACAGACGCTTCAAGAAGTGCAAAACTGCCAAAGATTTATGGGAAGCACTGAAGCTGATGTATGAAGGATCCAAGGAAACCCAAGAGAACAAGAAGGATCTCTTGAAGCAGCAGTTTGAGAACTTTACTTTCAAGGCCGGTGAGACCTTGACTCAACAATACTTCAGGTATGTTGAGCTAGTAGATACTCTGGAGGATATTGGAGTTGCTCTTGAGAATAGAGACATAGTTAGGAAGTTCATGTCTTCACTTCCTAAACTATGGATACATTACTGTGTTGTAATCAAGAGAACTTCGGAACTTAAGACTCTTACTCTGACAGAGTTGTATGGTATCCTAAGTGCATTCCAGATGGAGATGAACATGCAGAACTCCTCTGGTCACTCCAATAACCAACAAGTTCAGCCCTTCATGTGGTTGAAAGGGAAACCATAGAACCACAACATCAGTTGCTATGTTACCCTGAAAACTCACACAATGGACCTTACATTACTCTACCTGAGACTCCAAAGTCTCAAAAGGTTCAACACAACTCTTCTCAGGATAGTTGTGCCTTTTTCTCTGGAAGTGGACACTCTGGTGATTTTCAATACTGCTTTGATGATCTTGAGTGCTTCAGTCCAGATGATGTGGAGTATATGGATATTGTCCAGCAGATGGCTCTTTTAACTTACAGAGCGAAGAAGTTCTTCAAGAGAACTGGAAGGCAATTCCCTCAAAACCCAGTCAACAGCAGGTTTGGGTTTGACAAAAGCAAAGCAAAGTGTTACAACTGCAACCAACTTGGTCACTTTGCTAGGGAATGCAAGGCTCCCAAGAACAACCCGGGAACCCCACAGGCCTCCACACATCCCACTGCTTCAAAACATGAAGAGAAGTCAACTGAAACAGCTGCTGTGGCTCAAGAAGTTGACTGGAGCTTCATGGTACAGGATGTGACTCCTGCTCAAGCACTCATGGCCGGAACAGATGATGATCAGGTATATGAACATCTCTGTACTGCTGCCTGTATTGCTAAAGTTAAACTTTATAAGGATTACATTTCGCAAATCAGATCTGAGGTTGAGTCTTTAAATGTGCTAAAATCTGATTTTAAGAGAGCTGAATCTGACTATCAAAAGAAAATTGATGAGTTAGAGAAAACTGTATCTCTTTTAAAACATGAAAAGACTAACTATAAGACTCAAATCAAAGATCTGATCTCCAAACTTTCTGAAGTTCAAGCCCAGTTGGTCACAGCTGAGGCTCAGGCCAGGAAGCAAGCTATTGCTGAGCAAAGCTTCCAAACTATTCTTGCATCAACCTCTCATTCCAAAATGTTTTATCAAAACAAAGAAGGGTTGGGAACCAATGAAATAGCTCCACCACACTCTTATGAGTCTATTAGACTACCTAGATGTGGTACTGAAGAGCAAGAGGTTCCAACTGCTGACCCTTCTCCATTGGAACTAAAGGATGAGGCAAAAATAGTAGCCACCACAGGGGAGAAACAGGAGGATACACTCATCTCCACCTGTGAAGACCAAATCCTAACCACCAAGGCAAGAAGAAGCAGAGCTAAAGCTGCTAGAAGGACTGCCAAGAAGGTTGCAGAGTCCAAGCTTAAGATCGACCCAAAGCAAAAGGGTGTCTTCATTTCTGCCGGATTTCAAGTGGTAGGTACTTCTGATTCAGGAAAGGAGTGTAATACCAGCACTCCTGTCCTACTGAAGGATCAGAAGTTGAAAGGGAAAGTTGCTGATGAAGAGAAGAAACCCAAGAAACAGCAACCTGCAAGTTCCCAGAAGACTAACATTGCCTGCATAATGTGTGGTCTGCACAACCACATGGCTAAAGATTGTTACTACAATCCAGCAAGCACACATTATGCAAATAATGTTAGAAAAGAAGGAGTCAGAGAAGGTTTCTCAGTTGGACCACTTCAAAAGGTCCAAATGATGAAAAAGGGAAAGTTGGTCTCGGAAGCCAAGTTGCTTTCGGAAGAAACTACTTCTTCCGAAGGAAAAATGGCTTCGGAAGCCAAACCTTCTAAGGTTCGGAAGAACAAGAAGGCTCCCTTGAAACCATCTCAGAAGAAGACTACTTCGGAAGAAAAGGTGGTGAAGGCTTCTTCCGAAAAGAAAGAAGCTTCGAAAGAAGGCCATGCTGCACAAGCTTCAACAAGCTCATCTTCAAAGATCAACCAAGGGATGGATTGGAAGATCAAGGAAGATGCTGCAGCCCAAACCTCTTCTTCAACAATGACCTCTATTGAACCCCAATGCATATCTTTTGGTTCAATTATGTCACTATCATTGGAAGAGCCCAAGACCAGCAAGGCTTGGGCTTCCAAACAAAACTAACCATCTCATCTTATGTGCAGGGACGTCCATTTGACAAGAACAACAATGTCTGGATTGTAGATAGTGGATGCTCCAGGCACATGACAGGGAACAGATCTCTCCTTCAACAATTCCAGAACTTTGATGGAGGGCCTGTCCAATTTGGAGGTGAGGCCGGAGGATATATTTCGGGCAGAGGAAGTATATCCAATGGCAGAATAAACATTGACAAAGTTCACTTTGTCAAACAGCTTGAACACAATCTGTTAAGTGTTTCTCAATTCTGTGATCAGAAGCATCAGATGCTTTTCACAGAACATGAGTGCATTATCCTCAAACCAGGGATGACAATTCCTCCGGAATTGGTGCTTCTTAGATCTCCCAGGAAAGGGGATATGTACAAGCTGGATATGAACAATGCTTCTCCTATGGGTGAAGTATCATGCTTTCTTTCCAAAGCTGATAGTGATGAGTCAACACTATGGCATAAACGCATGTGTCATGTGAATTTTAAAACAATGAATAAATTGGCTAAAAATAACTTGGTACATGGTTTGCCTAAAAAGGAATTTTTCTGCAAAGATAACTGTGTTGCATGCCTGAAAGGGAAACAACACAGATCATCTCATAAATCCAAATGTGTTAACTCTATCACTACTCCATTACACTTATTGCACATGGATCTCTTTGGACCCACAAGTATAATGAGATTGGAAGGAAATCATACTGCCTTGTGATAGTTGATGATTTTACAAGATTTACATGGGTATTCTTTTTAAGAAGTAAAGATGAAACTGCTGAAACTTTAAAATCTTTTATTCTTAAAATAGAAAATCAAATTGATCACAAGGTTAAGATCATTAGAAGTGATCAAGGGACTGAGTTTAAGAACTTTGTTCTTGACTCATTCTGTGACTCAAAAGGGATTGCCAGACAATACAGTGCTCCCAGAACTCCTCAACAAAACGGTGTTGCTGAGAGGAGGAACAGGACACTTATTGAGGCTGCTCGGACCATGTTAGCTGATTCAAAGCTGCCTCTAACATTCTGGGCAGAGGCAGTCAGCACTGCATGCTATGTGCAGAACAGGGTTCTTGTAGTTAAGCCCCATGGAAAAACCCCTTATGAGTTATGGAACAAGAGGCCACCGTTTATTGGCTTTCTAAGGTCCTTTGGCTGCAGGTGTACCATACTTAACACAAAGGACAACTTAGCAAAGTTTGCTGAGAAGTCGGATGATGCTATCTTTATTGGATACTCTTCTAGCTCTAAAGCTTATAGGGTATACAATATCAAGAATCAACAATTTGAGGAATCATCCAATATAGTTGTTAATGAGCACACTCCTTGTGTTAGGGGGAATGGACCTGAGTATATCTTTGATTTAGAATTGTTTCCAAACTATTCTAAACCATCTTGTGAGAATGTTTCAGCTGGAACAGGTGCTCAAGAGAATGCTGATGCTGATGCTAATGCAAGTCAACTGTTTGAGCTTCCCAGACCTCTTCCAAATTCTCCAAGAGCTGAAAGGCAACAAGCTTCAACCATTCACAGATCTGATAGTGTAACTATCTCCAGGAATAATGAAGCTTCAACAAGTGAATCACTTGATCAACCTCAAAGTTCTTCAGGTGATCCATTACAACACCAGGTTGAGGGAAGTAGTATTCTGAAGGAACAGGCAACTGTTAATCCTACTTCACAACCAACCATTGATGATGTTTCTCAATCATTCAATCAGTCCTCATTGAATGACTTTGAAACAGCAGTTGGACAAAGTGATCCAGTTCCTGATCAGAATATGTCTAACCTAGACTTATCTCTGCAACTGGAAGTGATTCCTCGTTTAGGATTCACAACACTCATCCAACTGAGAACATCATAGGGAATGTCTCTGAGGGTGTGAGAAAAAGAGGACAAACTCATCATGGGAATGTCTGCTTGTACTCATGCTTCTTGTCTCAGATGGAACCAAAGAAGGTAGAAGATGCCTTAAAGGATAGTAGTTGGGTTGAATCGATGCAGGAGGAGCTGCTTCAATTCAGAAGACAAAAGGTCTGGAATCTATGCCCACTACCATCTGGTCAAGTACCCATAGGCACTAAATGGGTGTTCAGGAACAAGAAAGATGATAGAGGCTTGATTATCAAGAACAAGGCAAGGCTAGTAGTTCAAGGATACACCCAGGAGGAAGGAATCGATTATACTGATGTCTTTGCACCTGTTGCACGACTTGAGGCAGTTAGGATCTTCCTTGCTTATGCTGCATCCAAGAACTTCACAGTCTACCAACTTGATGTCAAGTGTGCTTTTCTATATGGGGATATAGATAGGGAAATCTATGTATGTCAACCTCCAGGATTTGAAGACCCACAACACCCCAACTACGTGTGCAAACTGGATAAAGCTCTATATGGGCTGCACCAAGCACCTAGGCTGTGGTATGAGACCTTGTCTCAGTTTCTCCTGAAGAATGGATACACTAGAGGTACCATCGACAAGACTCTTTTCATCAGAAAGAGTGGAGAAGACATTTTGCTTGTACAAGTCTATGTTGATGACATCATATTTGGTTCTTCAAACGACCAAATGTGCAAGGACTTTGAAAGCATAATGAAGCAGAAGTTTGAGATGAGTTCCATGGGAAAAATGGACTTTTTCCTTGGAATTCAGGTGAAACAGATGAAGGAAGGGTTCTTCATCAGTCAATCTAAGTATGTCTCAGACATCTTAGATAGATTTGAAATGAAGGATTGTAAACCACCAAGACACCCATACCCAGAAACCATAATCTTTGCCCTGACCTTGAGGGGGAGGATACTGATCAACATCAGTATAGAGCAATCATTGGTTCTCTGATGTACCTCACTACTAGTAGACCAGATATCATGTTTGCCACATGCATTTGTGCAAGATATCAGGCTGCTCCAAAGGTGTCTCACCTAGCTGCTGCAAAGAGAATCCTCAGATACCTCAAAGGAGCACCTAAACTAGGACTCTGGTATCCAAGAAATAGTGATTTCAATCTCTATGGATACTCTGACAGTGACTATGGTGGCTGCAACATTGACAAGAAATCAACATCTGGAGGATGTCAATTTCTTGGTGGAAGGATTATCTCATGGCAATGCAAGAAACAATCCTGTGTCTCTACATCAACTGCTGAAGCTGAATACATTGCTGCTGCTAGCTGCTGTGCTCAACTGCTATGGATTCAAAATCAGATGTTAGACAATGGATTCAACTACATGACTACTCCTATCCATATTGACAACAACAGTGCTATCTCCATTACTGAGAATCCGGTGAAGCACTCCAAGACAAAGCATATTGATATCAGGTATCATTTCATTAGAGATATTCATGAGAAACAGCTGATAAAGTTAATCAAAGTTGACTCAAATGAACAATATGCTGATTTGTTCACCAAGGCATTTGATGAACAAAGATTTAAGTATCTCATATCAGCAATTGGGATGATAAACATTGAATAACTACCTCTTTTGAAAACCTTTTTAATATGTAAAGTCTTGTGTCAATACAATTTAAGCCTAGTTACAAAAGATCTTTAAATTATTCCAAGTGTAAATTCCTTCCGAAGAGGAATTAACTCTCGGAAGATATTCTCGAATATCTTCCGAAGCCAAATTCCTTAATGGAAATTTTCTTCTCGGAAGAGTTTTTGGTCTCGGAAGAAGCGATTGATCTTACATCAGATCTACTTCCGAAACTTATACAACTCTCCATTCGGAAAGACAACTTTACCTTCGGAAGCAATGCCTTGCTTCGGAAGATAAAGTGCCTTCAAAGGACAATTTAACCTTTGGAAGCAATATCATGCTTCGGAAGAGAAATTACCTTCGGAAATGTTTTACCCTCGGAAGTAAAGGTTTTTATATGTAACGGTAACTTTTGGGCCCCACTCTGTAAAAAGTAAAGATTTTGTTGATGATGGTCAGATTATTTAAAATTATCCTTGCCGCCACTATCATTTCTCCGCCGTAAACCACCATACCACCCACAGTAACCCCAAAACAGTTACCCTATTACCACCACTACCACAATTCACCCTTTTTAAATAATCTTGACTGATCAATTTCATCTTCTTTTACCACTTTACAGCCCTAACTATTCCCTTCACTGTCAAACCTTCAATTTCATCCAAATTTCAAGCTTACCTTTTCTTCAATGGCGCTAAACCCTCAGCACAACCAAGTCGCATTACTTGATTGTCAAGAGATGCCGACTTCACCCAAATCATCACCTTTCTCACCGAATCCACATACCTCACTGCACTTACAGTTAACCCCACCGTATACTCCAACAATATGTCGAATTTTGGAGCAACGGTGAAACTGCAGTTTTGAATGGGGTTCGAGTCCTGAGAACCCGAGTTTGTGGCCAAGAGTTGGTCATCACTGAACAGCTCATCAGGGAGCATCTCGAGCTTCATGATGATGGAGCTCCTACTGAGTTCCCCAAGGAAGACTTGGAAGGCACCTATATCCTCATGGGATATGGAGGAGATGAGCAGGTCCACAGTATACAAGTTCAATTTCTCTTACCATTGGAAGTTCCTGCTGCACATTATCCTGCACTGCCTCTCCAACAAATCAGGGGGTTGGGATCAAATCCCATATGAACTAGGATGCCTAGTTCATGGGTTGGTGAGAGGTCTCAGATTCAACTACTCACGATTTGTGTTGACAAACCTAATCAGCAATCTGAGCAGGGACACATTCTTCATGTATCCCCGATTTATTCAACACATAATCAACTGTGAGATGGAACCGAGAAAGCTTGTCTGCGCAGCTGCTCTTCCTGTTCCACACATGAGGCCTACCATCTTCAAAATACTGAAGAAGATGTCCACCAACTTCACTGGAAGGTACACTCCATTACCTCCAGAGATGACTGAGCGCATAGCTCCTGGTGACATCCCTGTTGTCCCCACAGGTGATGAACCCACACCAGCAACATCCACCACAATGCCAAAACCTTCTTTACCCATCAAAGCTACATATCAGAGACGTCCAAAACGAACCCTTGTTCAATCTACTCTGATTGAACAAGCTCCTCGTGTTCACACCCAAAGGGCTAGAGTGGAATCATGGGCTCCACTCAGTCCGAGGTCACACCATCCTTCACAATTGACCTCAATGTGGGTTTTGAGCCTCCTCAGTCTCAAACCCCTGAGCCCGAACCCCAAGCCTTAAGCCCACAGGGTGAGTCTCTACACTCCCCTGTGCAGCCTTCTAGGGACAGCCCCACCATAGGCTCAATGCCTGTAGACATTGACTTAGGTCCCGGGTCAGTAGGACTAACCACCCTCTCTTTCACTGACCTTTTACTCCGAACTGATGAAGAGATTACATCTCTCCATGGCCATGAAGTTGATCTACAACACCCACTAAAAGATCAACAGAGCCAAGAGAGATCCTTGTCTCTAGCCCCCATCAGAAGCCAATTACTGAGGTGAGTCCCACTGATGTGGAGGGGACTCATGTAGGCTCAGCTGCCACCACTCAGAGTCTCTCATTGAGCTCTCAGGACAGTGGTAACATAATTAGGACTGAGTCTACGGCAACTTTGCCCACTGACATCTCTGAAAGAGATGACTCTGAGCAAAGGAAACCAGGGTGCCAAGAAGCCACATCTGGTGGTGAGAGTGAGCATACTAGGAAGTGAGCATACTAGGTATGTTATCTCATCTCCCCGTGATTCTTCTCATGAAGATGAGGGAAGTATGCAACTAACACTTCAGTACTTGCTTTCTAATGTCTCCAACCTGGAATCACAGGTGAGGATCTTAGAATCAAGGACTGCCACTCAGCAACTTGAGATTAACTCTCTCAAGGCTAAACTAGCTGAGAAACAGACGGAGAGGTCTGTTAGGCATGTATCAATTCAGGTCTCAATGACTTCTTCCTCTAGCTCATCTAGCTCTCAAGATGATGCTACCAAAAAGGGGGAGAAAGTTCAGAGACAAACACTTGAGGAACCACAGACCCAATCTCTAACTTCCCAACTCATCACACTACCTGAGTCATCTCAATCCTTTCTAGAGATTGACTCAAAGATGCTTCAAGATCTCTACAGACTTTTCACAAAGTTTGTATTGAGATCATCTCTAGAACAGCCCAGCCCCGACACCACACTTATATACTTTGGGGCTGAGGAGCTTCAAAGACTGACTGCACCTTCTACCACTGTGGAAGAAGTTGGTCAACCTAAGGTCCACATGGAACCTGAGATTAGCTTCGAAGGGGAAATGGGGACTGATGGCCCAGCAACTGAAACAGATGGGACAGAACATGCAGCAGTCTTATCTTCCGAAGCTCTAGCTGAAGCTTCCGAAGCCTACATAGAAGCCTCGGAAGAACAAGAAAAATCTTCCGAAGCCGAAATAGAAGCTGCGGAAGGCTTATTTAAGATGTCCGAGGAACTAACCATCACAGATGTTATTGCTGAAATAGCATCTGAGGTGAGCAGGGAGGACATTTCTGACATTCCTCCAACCCAAACACCAGCTGAACTTCTCTCTCAATCACAACCCTCCATCCAAGAACCACCACAGTCAAGCGCTGCCAAAGACAAAGGAAAACGAAAATTGACTGCGGAAGAGCTTCAGGAGGAGGAGAGGATTGAGAAGGCCAAAAAGAAAGGTAGGTTTCCTACTGAAAAGCTGCTAGCTGCTAGTTCTAAGGCAGCTGCAGCCAATCAGGAAGAAATCAACCAGAAAAGAAGAACAACACTCATTGACCAGCTCATCAGTCTAGGAGCTGCCAATGAGGAGATACTCCTGCTACCACTAGAGGAGTTGGTGACTTTGGAGAGGTCAACCAGGCTACAACAAGAAAAAGAAGCCAGGTTGGCCTTGGAGAAAGAAGATGAAGAGCGAAGGGAGGCAGCCCTGAAGCTGAGAGAGGATAGGATCAAGTTCCTACTCTCAAGAGGCTTCAGTCTTCTTGAACTGTCTCCACATGATGATGACATGATCCTGTTGCTCCACAATAAAGAGCAGGATCAAATAGAGAAGGAAAGGAAGAAGGCTGCTAGGGAGAAGTTGAGAGAAAAGAGAGGAAGGAGGAAGAGAAGAGGGTCACTGCCACTAAGAAGTCCAATGACAAAGCCTGGATGAAGGACTATCTCCGGGCTCATGGCTTCTCTGGTAGGCAGGTGGGACCTATGTCCGAAAGGACACTCCAACGGATAGTCAGTGAAATCAAAGCTGACATCCGTCGGGGAAGAGAAGGGAGATGTACAGGAGGGTACAGGGAACGGTCTCAATCCCAGCCACTCAACCACAGCCACAACCCACACCAGAACCAACCCCTTTTTCCATCAAAACAGAACCCACTGATGAAACCTTCACCCCTCAACCTACAACTCTACTCAAACCAACCATATTGCCTCAACCACCCAAACTACCCATCCTAAAACCCAAGACTCAACCCAAAACCACTAAACCCAAGCCTACCCAACAAAAACCAAGACCATCCCCTCAGCCTCCTCAACATCTCTCCTTTGAGGAAATAAAGGAGTTCAAGACGAGGCTCATCAACTGCACTACTTTGAGCAGCATCTCCTGTGAGGGAGAGCTTATCAACATCACCTATGTTGATAACTCTTCAAGCTCCCTCACCCTAGGCCAATTTCTTGAGTTGCCTAGAGACACCTTGGGCCAGGCTGCAAGACTTCTTGGTCTCAACTCCGATATCCTCAATGCTGAGGAGAAGAGACTAAGAAGGAGACTGGTGACTCTACTGGATACCAGGAAAGAGGACAGGATTTCTGGTCAATCTCCTGGACCTAGAAATGCAATAATCCAGTGGAGGTTCGATGAACCTTCTCATAACTTTGTTGTGGAAAGGGAGAATGGTGAAACCAACAGGATTAATGCCACTTCTCTACTGCATCTCAGCAGATTTGATCTTGCTGAGCTTGCTGAGAAGCCATTCTCCAATCCCTCCAACTCTGAGACTGCTGCACACATCAGAAACCATATCAGCGGTCTCCACTTGGCTGAAAGAAGTAGAAGAGCCAAGATTGAATAAGAGTTGAAGTTGAAAGGAGTGGAAGACAAGGAAAGACCAACCACCAAAGGCACAGCCTTTCTACAGATGGTGGAAGGTCCTGAATTGGAACCAATAGTTCGATGGGAATATGACTATACTTCCCATCAACTAACTCTTTTAGAGGGCCACAACAGAGGGTACATATAATCCAAGGTGACAGAGTAGAGGTTCTGACCACCAAAGATCTGCACAAGATTCTCAGCACCACAGCAGGAAAGAATGAAGACACTAATACACTTACTTTCCTTGGTGCTGAGAGCTTTGAGAAGAAGAGAGAAGTGAAGTTTTGGTAGCATCAGCCTAGGGGGAGTTTGTTGGATCATGATAAGGCTGGTGCAACCAAAACTACTTCACATAGTCATTTTTGGTACTACATTCAAAGGCTTCCGAAGCTGAGCAAGAGATCTTCCGAAAGTCTGAAGAATAGCTGAAGATATCTACTGAAGGCAAAAGCTGAAGTCAACTGCTGAAGACAACAGCTGAAGCCAACAGCTGAAGACTATCTTCCAAAGACAAAGTCTGAAAGCTTCCGAAGACAAAGTCTGATGAAAGAGCTGAAGACAAAGTCTGAGCTTCCGAAGACAAAGTCTGATGAAAGAGCTGAAGACAAAGTCTGAGCTTCCGAAGACAAAGTCTGATGAAAGAGCTGAAGACAAAGTCTGAGCTTCTGAAGTCAAAGTCTGCTTCCGAAGACAAAGAAGACTCCAAGCCTCGGACGACGCAGTCTTCCGAAGTATAAGTACATTCGGAAGAAGTTATTGTTCCAAAGTACTTTATCCTTCGGAAGACATTGCTATGATCAGCAGATAAAAGTATGGTCCCTGACAGTCCGCTGCAGACCTCTGATACAGCATGGCATCTTCCTAAAGAGCCATGTTGTTGACCATACTTTATTCTACTGTTCACCTTTTTATGATAGTACATGTTACTAACTTTAGTTGGTGACAAAAGGTAAGTCAGGGACATGTCCTGACTACCAACTCTCAGGCAAAATGTCTGAAAGACCTCACCTAGAGTCTTGTAGTATAGATGTAAGGTTAGAGGTGTCCAGCTGGTATCAAAGTATATCCGGCTGTAGGTAGTATTATATATATCTTCTCCATGTAACTCTTCATGCAAGCGATTTGAGTCTAAGTGTCTTGTAATCCTTTGAGTTGAGAAGCAATATATAAAAGTACCTTGAAAATTTACATGCTGTGTTAATTTTTTACTGCTTGCTACTTGTTATATTGTGATCAACTCTTCATAGACTGCTTGCTGAGTGTTGTTCGCAGTGAGTTGAGAGAAAAACCACCCACAAATCCATCCTGCAATTGGTATCAGAGCTCCAGGCTCTTGATTGTGAGATCTTACCATCCAAATCAACCTGTTTTTCATTCCTCACTACAAACCACTCATTCAAATGGCTGCTCTCTCCAAGGCTGATATGGAAACTGGTACCATGACCAAGTCCCCACTGAACACCCCTGAAGACTTTGACACATGGTGTATCAGAATGGAAGGCTTCATCAAGTGTCAAGATTCAAGGATGTGGGACTCCATTGTCAATGGTCCTTTCATACCAAGCACCATTTCCAAAACAATAGTTTCGGCAAAGCGAAACTAAATTTTGTTCGGCGAAACTGTTAAGTTCGCTCGAGCAGCATAACTACACAGTTTCGCTGAACTTGAGAGAACTTTCATTTAGTTTTGCTAGATGATGGGTAGTTTCGCAGGATGAACTGCGAGACTATCCAACAGTCACGATCAAGTACGATCATCTGCAGACGAAATAAGCCTAGAAAATCTACTGTCCTGAGTTCGAAACTCACTTCAAAAGCGAAATCAATGCAATATCGGAGCAGAACGAGATAAATGTGATGATTTTAAGAAGAAAACCGAATGAAAACCCTAAGAACTACTTTCGTCGAAGTTTTTGCGAAAATGACCCATTTAGTTTCGACGTGGTATTTAAATGCCTGGTAGTTTCGCAGAGGAATAATCATTTTCGCCGGTCACAGTTTCGCGAAAAAAAGCATAGTTGTGCCTGAGCGAAACTATAGTTTCGCAGAGCACAAATGAGCGAAAGACCTCGGTGCGAAAGTGTTAGCGAAGCTACTCTTTCGTTCGATGAAACAGCAGCTTCGCTATGCGAAACTATTTGCTAAAGTATACTTTCGCAGAAACCCTAAAATTTAAGAAAAATTAATTTTAACCAAATAAATTAAAGTAAAGTAAAATAAAATAAAATTAGAATAAAATAAAAATAAAATAAGAGAGACTAAAAAGCAAAGAAAAAGGACCCCACACGATCACACCAGACATCATTCATTTTAACCAAAAATGAAAAATATCTTAAAGAAGAACGAGAAACTGAATGAATCTTCTGGAGAGTCAAAGTTCGGTGAGATTGCAGATATTTTTTGTGCTTTCTTAAACTCATGCCTTCTTCTTTTCGACAAGTAACCCACAGCTGTTGTTATCATGTTATCAGTTATTTTAAAAGAAGACATAGAAAAAACTCAGTCCCCACAGACATTTGGCAAAACAACCTGTCCTGTCCTCATGATATTTTGAACGAAAGACACCTACTGATTGATTACATCTTTTCACGTACGGTAAAAATCCTTTTTTCAGACGAAGCAGGATACAATTTGACAGCATTTGATGAGAGCTTTGGGTCAGTACTCACGTACACCAGAGGAGATCATCATATTATACAGATGAACACTCCATGTTAGTACTACCGTACAGCAGATGAGATATTCAAATTGTGTTAATGAGAGCTCCAGGTCAGTACTATTGTACAGCAGAAGAGATCATCACGTTGTGCTGATGAGAGCTCCAGGTCAGTATTTCCATACAACAGAGGAGATCATCACTCCAGGTCAGTACCAACATACATCAGAGGAGATAAGCACGAACAAGACACCACAGTACACAGAGAGGCTTCTATGATACAAATATAAATGAGCGCAAAGCTTCAGAGAATAGATGCGAAAGATTATAAACAAGGGAGTATAAGGCAAGAACAAAACAATCACAGAGGAGCCTCATTCTCGATCCTTTTTGAACAAAGATGAGTAACTTTATGAAGGCCAAAGATATCAAGGGGATTATCCAAGTATTCAAGCTTCTTATATTCATAGCTAAGCTACGTGTTGGAGCTGTAAAAGATAGTCTATATTATCAACACAGTGGAAGTCAACAAAAGTCAACGTCACGGTGAAAGTCAACAAAAGTCAACGTCACGGTCAAAGTCAACAAAAGTCAAACCCGACATGTTCGAGATGTGGAACCGCGACAAGAAGTTGAAGATTTAAATGACTAGGAGTTTTATTGTAATAAATATATTTTGTGTGAACAAAATATATTTTATCTTGTTTTTAGTTATTTTTATGCTTAAAATGTAATTTTGTATTAATTAGCCTAAGTCTAGGGGGTTAAGTGCAATTAGTGAATATTAGTCTAGACTATAAATAGGTTAATTGTCATTAGTGTTGGTTAATGGTTGCATGACCAATTGATTGAGGGAATTACTTGTAAACACATCATTAGCAATCTAATTGAAGATCAAAGGGGTTTTGATTGTGATTATCATATTTTGATCTAATTCTTCATGATTTGATTCAAGTTTGTTGATCCTGGAGCAACAATATGGTATCAGAGCCATTTTGAATCAAATGCATTGAAGATTTGAAGAATTTGTTGCTGAATTTTAAAGGTGTTCATCAGAATTTTAGAGAGAGAAAGTGGGGGTTTAGAGAGAGAAACTAGATCTGAAATTCAAATTTCATCAAAATCATCAGATCTACAAATTATTATAAGGAATTTGAAGATTTACAAGCTAGAAATCAGATCAGCTCCTAAATCTATACAAGATTCAACAAATAATTTTCAGATCCGGAGATTTTCTCTCACACACACTAGTGTGTGTGTTCTTGGTGTTCTTGAGGGCTTTAAATCTTCAAAGGGCGACACTAGCATCATTCTGAACGAAAGTTCAAAGTTTCCGGCGAAATTACAACCGAAACTAGCAGTTTCGCACGTTTTCCGGCAAAACTGTACTTTTCCGGCGAAACTGCAACTACGGCGAACCTATTCCGGCGAATCTACCAGATTCCGGCGAAATTGTCCTTTTCCCGGCGAAACTACCTTTTCCGGCGAAACTAAAAACCTGCGAAATTACTACCATTTTCAGCGAAATTATAAAAAAAAAATTCTGCAAAATTACTTTAAACCACCAGCCTCTTACCCAAATCATCAACCAGCCAAAACCACCAGATCCAACACCATCTACTTCTTTTTCTTCAAACAAACATCAAGATCTTAGAAAACATACAAAATATCAGGCAAATAGCGGTAGCAAATAATCGTAGCCGGCTTAAAGAGTTTAGACTCACGATACCGATCCTTTCCCTTTTCTCCATTTTGCTCAGTTAGGGAGCGGAGATACCCTCGAGCGGAGTTGTGGAGTCATCGACAAGGTCAGACATCAGAATCGTCGACGAACCGAGTTTGATCTTGGCGGAGAGAAGCAGCGGGAGCTCCTGATCGGCTTTCCTCTTCGGATGACTCACACGGCTCACCTCCTCGGCTCCAAACGCGGCTTTGTAGAACGCAGCAGCGTCGTTCACCTTTGAAGCTTCGACGAACACCTGCAGCTTCAGCACCGTGAACGTCATTGGCGAGGGTGCAGCGGCGACTCCGTTTGCAGCGGTGGTTGTCATTTTTGTGACAAAGAGGTGAAAAATGCAAAGCATATGAGAAAGAGAGATTAGAGATTGAGGCTTGAGCACTAATGTTTAGATCTTGATTTGTTCAAAGAATAGAGATTTAGGGCTTGGGGTTGTGTTTGGGAGTAGTTTTCAAGATCAGATCTGAAGTGTGTGTTTTGTTGGTGTGTTTGATAAGTATTTAGGTCTTCAATTGGTAATTGAGTTAATTCTCATTGGGCTGGGTTTGGGTTCAATATATTGGGCTGATTATTTTTTTTAACAATTGATTTGTGGACTCATTAAAATCAACCAAATTGGACTAATAAAAATATCAAAGAAAATTGACTAGTTGGGATTAATTGAGTTTAAACCGATAAAGAAATATTCAACGATTTTGCAAGATTTATAAAAAAAAATGAAAAGTTTGTATAGCGTGCCATTTTTTACAATTTTTAAAAAATTGTAAAAAATTTAAAAAAAAAAATTTTATAACGTGCCAGTTACTAAATTTTTTTTAAAAAAATGAAAAGTTTGTATAGCGTGCCAGTTACTAAGATTGTATAGCGTGCCATTTTAAAAAAAAAATTTCCCGGGGGAGAATTATTTTACAATTTTTGGGAAAAATATTTTTGGGTCGTTTAATTGTTCAAAAAATGTCATCTTCAGAAGACTTTAAATCAGATAATCTCACAACGGCTCAAAGCCGGTTTGACTGTATTGCAGGTATGAAGAATGAAAAGTTGTCTGATTTCATTGATCGATTTATATCCGTGGCAAATAATCTGAAGAAGCATGACCCCCAACTCACCAACTATGAACAAGTTCAACATATTTTTAAATCTCCTCCACCTGAGTGGAGTTCTCAGGTTAAAATGCTTAAGAACAAAAGAAATTTTCTTGATTACAAGTTGATAGATGTGATCAACAAGCTGAAATCTGCTGAGCTGGATATTAAGAGAAGAGAATTTTATCAAGCCGTGTTTCCATCTCAAACTAACAAAATGAATGTATCTATTATCTCTTCTGCGACAAGCATTCTTGATTACAAAACCGAGATGATTGAGAGGTTGAAGTCGATGGAAATTCATTCTGATTCAACTGATGAAATCAGAGAGACTGTAAAAGAGAATTGTGAAGCTTTAAGAGCTGGTAATGAAAGTGAACATGTTTGGGAGAGAACTAATGCAATTGATTTGTTGAAAAATGATGAAGGAAAGAAAGAAACTGAGGATGAAGAGACGCTAAAGGCCAAGGAAGATGAACATAAAAGAAACACAAGGGTCTGCAACTGCGAGAAGGCTCTTGCTGCTGAAAGAGTCATCATGGATCTTCCATATGAGACAGTTCAGGATATGTGTTCTTCTGCTTGTAAAATTCATTTGTTTAGTATCTATAAAGCAAATAGGTTATTGCTAGATAACGAAAAAGAATTAAAAACCATAAACAAAGAACTAAAGCAGAATGAAATTGCTTTTTCAAAGAAACTTAATGAAGCATTGGCTGAAATCGTTCTTTTGAAAAAAATCTTTTGGAAAGAAATTTGGAAATAAATATTTTAAGAGAAAGAGCAGTTCTAGCTCAATTTGAAACGACTCAGATTCAAACAAAGCTCGATAAATGGACTCTTTCACAGATGAAAAAGGATGAGCTTATTGCTAAACAACAAGGGGCGCGGATAAAACATGGGATTGGATATAAATCTGATGGTGAAAATGTATTTAATTTAGTTCCACCCCCTTCTACTCTAAGTTATTCACCAATCCCCAGACCTCATCCTTCAAATGATTTGTTTGAACAACCTACTAATAGTCTAAATGCAGGTTTAAGCTGTGTTAATCTTCAAGAGGTTAGAGATGTGCAGGATTCTCCAGTAGGTTTGGGATTCCACAGGCAGGGGTCTGATAAGAAGATTAATGACGATTCCACCTCTGATGCTCCAAAACCAATATCAGTTACTTCTCCAACCTTCTTCAACAAATTCAAAACAAGCAATATTCCTTCGTTTGTTCCTGTCAGGTTTGTCAAAGAAGGAGCAGTTGTCGAATCGTCAGGCAATCAGAATCCTATAACCGATGCTGACACAATATAAGGTGTCAATCAAGATCCATTGGAAGCTGATTTGTGTATACGACACTGGACAAGCTCAGATGATGAATCAATCACAGAGGAGCGTGTTGGTTCCTCACAGATCAAGATATTTCCTGACATTGTCAAGTCTCAAAAGCTTCCAAAAGCTGAATCAAGACCAATACGGATCTCTTCTCCAACTGCAAAACAACCCAGTCAATCAGTGAAGATCTCATTCGCTGTTCAGCACGGGAAACTTCAGAACAAGCAAGAATCTACTACAAGCTCAAAGCAATCCTCATCCCCATCTTCATCACTCGGTTCAGTCAAGCATCAAAAGCCATTCAAGGCTTGTTTTAAGTGTGGAAAAGAAGGTCATGTGGTGAAGAAATGTCCTCAAAGACTTGCTAAGGATGGTAAAGGAAAAACGAATTGCTTCTCCGGATGTAAGTCTACAAATAATGTTCCAGACGGTAAAGGCAATACGGGCTGCTTCTCTGGATCAAGAGGTAAAAAACACACATCTTTGAATGTTTGGATGAAAAACCCTCCATCCAAACCTTTTCATGTGAAGCCGGTT
The DNA here is from genome assembly GCA_024085815.1 of Flaveria linearis. Classification (NCBI taxonomy): domain Eukaryota; kingdom Viridiplantae; phylum Streptophyta; class Magnoliopsida; order Asterales; family Asteraceae; genus Flaveria; species Flaveria linearis. The sequence continues at coordinate 38,141,554 of CM044014.1, forward strand.
TCACATGATTCAAAGATGAAAATGACCAAAGGTTCAAAACCAAATTCTTTTCCTTCCTATCTTAAACAGAAAATGATTTCCAAATTTAATTCATTCAAATCCTAATTAATTGAACCAAAACAAATTTGGCGAATTAAAAAAAAGGAAACAGATGTCCCCTATATTTTAACAGATTGTTTGTTGAAGCAGGGTACTTCTACCGGTGCAAAAGGAACTTCCTGGACTACGATGGTCGGGGTTCCCCTTTCAAACTAATCTGTTTATGAGTGCAGGAACAATTCAGGAGGATTGTTAGTAATCCGGTTTACTGATAGAGATTGTTCCTAATTCAAATTTGAGGCGGAACAAACATGTTAAGGTCATGGTATTATATCCACAATTTGGATTTTTTCTGCATTCTCACAGTTCTCACTTCACAGTCACTGCATATTTCTTGATAATTCATTTCTTCTTTTGATAATCGGTGTAGTTTGGAAGACATTCTTTGATAAATTTCTATTTTTGTATAGTTTTAAAAATATAAAAAAAATAAAATAATATAAAATATATTAACAAAAAAAAACAAAAAAAATAGGTTTGCAAAAATAGAAATTTAGGGGGAGAGTATAGTAAATAAAAATGAAAAGAGAACTTGATTCAAGATGACTGAGAAATGATTATATATCATCTTGAAATACTTGTCCTTGCATGATTTGCGTTTTTAAAATGAGAAATGATAGTAACTGGTGCTGTTATCTGATTTACATCTTATTTTTAAGTACCAATAATAGAAAAACAAACAGATTCTTTAATGATATGCTTGGTAGGCTCAGCCTGAAGAATAAAGTAGACAGCAACATGATGATTTAAATTAAATATATGCTTAAGGATGTCTGGATTTACGCAATCATTTTGGCCTGCATGAAAACTGAGTCCCGACAAAAATTGGATTGAGAATTGATCTTTCACGCACCATGATACAAATCATATGAGCCATATCTTTGAGCCATGTTTAGTGTATTTATGTGTCTTGTGTTTGTGCTAATTTCCTCTGCTGTATGGTAGTACTGACCTGGAGTGATGATCTCCTTTGCTGTATGATAGTACTGACCTGGAGCTCTCATCGGCACACGATTAAATGGTCATCTCTTTTGTTATACGTAAGTATATACCTGGAGCTCTCACCATTTTGATCTAAGTAGTGTAATTATCTAACGATGAATTTATCACAGAATACAATATTCTGTTGATAATCACTTGCACACTAATGCACAAGCCTTGTTCCATAAAGATCGTAATAAAATTCAAGAAATCCTGAGGTTGGGTGATGGTTTTTGCCAAATGATTGTGGGGTCCTAGCATTCTAAAGTGCTTAATCGAACCTTAACGAATCATCTGATGCTTGTTGAAAAAGATAGGGCATGTGTTTAAGTGGACAAACATATCAGCAATCGTTATTGATCTGTTTGAGAATTTCAAAATCATTCAAAGACTGTGATTGGATTCATTTATCAGTATGATCTCATTGCTTGTCGATGATAATTTCATCTTTATGCTAAAGTATTTTTTGAGGATGTGATCTCATGATCGATTCAGTTCTCGGTTATAAAAAAAAAAAAAAAATTAATAGATATATAAAATTAAAAAAAAATATAAAAAATATATATAATAATAAAATATAATAAATTTTTATTTCAATATTAACTTAGGTCTTCCATATTATGCTGTTACAATTTTATCATTTTCATGCATTTCATGGGAAATTGCTCACACAAACGAACACGGGTTCGCTTGTTTTCATAAACAGATAAACACGGGTTTATTTGTTTTGTTGAAATGATCTAACGAGAAATATGTCGAGATTGTGTTTGTGAATGTGTTTTCAGATTTTTGCCGTAAGTGATGGCCGATCGTCAGTTGCGCAATGTACCTGATCAGAGAACCTGTTCCTCAAATTTACAGAAGATACCGAGCTAGGAATCCTCCTCCTACATCTTCTGAAGCACTCGAGATTAGAGAGTTGGGAAAGCTTTTAAATATCTTCACAAACGAAGCACTGGAAAAGGGGGAACATATAAATAGGGGAAGCTTATGAGATGAATAATCTTTCTCATCAGATTCAGAAAACTTCAATTGGAAGATCTTTCTTCTGTTGACTTCTCGGTGCTGATTTCGTTTGAAAACATTGATAATGATAGACTAAGGGGAGTATTGTTGGAGCTGTAAAAGATAGTCTATATTATCAACACAGTGGAAGTCAACAAAAGTCAACGTCACGGTGAAAGTCAACAAAAGTCAACGTCACGGTCAAAGTCAACAAAAGTCAAACCCGACATGTTCGAGACGTGGAACTGAGACAAGAAGTTGAAGATTTAAATGACTAGGAGTTTTATTGTAATAAATATATTTTGTGTGAACAAAATATATTTTATCTTGTTTTTAGTTATTTTTATGCTTAAAATGTAATTTTGTATTAATTAGCCTAAGTCTAGGGGGTTAAGTGCAATTCACTACTAGAAAACTAATAATAGATGACGCGCAAAATATGACGTGCGAAAAAAGATGACGCGCATTTACGCGTATCATAAAATATATGTCGTATTTTAAAATATTTTTAGAAAAGATGACACGCATTTTTGCGTGTCATCTTGGTTCGTCATCTTTTAAAATTTCAAATTAAGCGCCTTATAATATATTGACCGCCCACCCCCTTCTCTTATTTTCAACCCCCAATTCCTCAGCACCTCCAATCCAACGGTGGCTTGACTCCGCCCACCGCACTTGCCCTATCACCAAATTACCCCTTTCTGATTCACCTTCTTTAATCCCCCATTCATGCCCTTCGAAGTCTGATTTCCAATTACACAGCCCTCAATTTACCCAAATCCCATAAGAATCGAGACGACCCAGAAGTTTTAATCTCTAATTTGACTTCGAAATCGTCGTCTCCGGAGGCTAAGCTTGTGTCAGAGGATGCGATTTGTAGCGTGGTTGATGCTCTGTGCGGCGGCGAGTCGGCGGACTGTAGGGCGACGGCAGCGACGGTGTTGACGAGTCTTCGACCGCCAATCCCCCTCCACCGCAGTCCCTTCGCAGTCGACCCACGCCAGTTGACCACCGCCTTCGCTTTCGCGCAGCCGCAGTCGACCCCCGCCAGTCGCTGAAGGCCCTTCGCCTTCGCGCAGCCGCAGTCAACCCCCGCCAGTCGACCACTACCTTCGCCTTCGCACCGCCGCAGTCGACCCCCGCCAGTCGCCGCACTTTGTGTGTCTTGTTAGGTTGTTTAGAAACTAATGACTAGGTTTGCCTAAAATTCCTCCTACTAGTTTAATTGATTATCGCTCTACTTGTTTCTTCGTTTGCAATGTTTGTAGTGTTCGTATTTTGATGTATACATTTGTTTTACATTTGCATGTATGCAACTATGAGGTTAAACATAGGCTTTTCTAGATTGACTTCTTATATATGAGGTTAAACATAGGCTTTTCTAGATTGAACTAGTATGCAAAGTAATGACATAAGTTAAAATTACTTCCATAGTTCCATTATACTGCATATGTTGTCGTAAATCAAGATAGTACTTTAAACTAATCCTTTGTGATGTGTGTAATTGTATCTCTGGATGAATGTGAATAGAAAAGGCCAATGTCCTAATTTGATGAGTCGTGATCTTCTTTTTGTTACACAATGTATAAGCAGAATAAGGAATACATTATTCAAAAGTTTTAGTTAGACGTGTTGATGTGCTCCAATAATTGCTTATGTTTATATATTCATCTAGTTCTATGATAAAAGCATAATCAATCGTATCAATCGTGTCATCTTCATGTAGTATTGAGGCAGTTACTGAGTTTTCTTAGCTGGAAGAAAGTTGTGTTCTCTTTGTCATTTTGAAACTAAAGCTTGCAATGTATGTCCATCAGCACATGTTTTGAGGTTTTGTAATACGACATACTGTTTTTAATGGTCATTATTACTGATGCAAATTGTTCTTTTAACTGTGATGGTGCAGCTTGGTATGAAACAGTATACATCAAAAAGAGTTATCTATGAGGAAGTTTATATCATGGAGGAATCTTGTAAGGAAAAGACACATTCGTTATGATTGGGTAAGCTTATGTGGTTATACTAGTCTCTAGTTTGTACCTTTGACAATGTTTGTTGATATATATATTATTGTGATTGCTAGATGTGTTCTAATCATTTAGAACCTCTATAAATGCAGGGACTATGTCTGTCCAAGAAGAAAACATTCTTGGTGGTTGTATGTACAATATTGTTGTATGTTGCATACAGAACTACAAACTTTCAGCCTTCATAGACAGAGATATTAATGCTAGTGACATGTTTATTAAGTGCAATTAAGTTTGACTTGTCAATCATCTGATGTTTGTTTTGTAGAAACCGATTTATTTTCCTATTAAGATGTAAATAAAGTTTGGATAGTGGTTGTTTTCTGAACCTTGTTGCAAATACAAAGTAAATCAGAAATCAACATCTTTGATGTGCCAGAATGGGAACTTTGACATTCATTTTTATAGTTATTCAGTTGTTATACTTATTGCGACATAACTGTGTTTCTAGATGGATAACATTATGTTCTTGTAATATTACTCGTTGTCCAAGTGAAATTTATCATTTATCTAGTTTTTATGTTTAGTATTACTTATGGAATGAAACTAATGTGCTCTCCTTGGTATTCTCTAGGAATTTCCATCATCATACACAGGCTTGAAGGGCTTACCCTATGGTATTATTGAAGATAAATCCGACTTTGAATTAAAACCTATATGGTCAACAAGTAATTCAAAATTGCCAATGCTTTGCAGGAATTAAAGTGAGGGTATATTGCCAAGTTGGGAAAGCAAATCAAGGGAAGTTTGCACTTGATGTTGCTGTGAAGACCCTTGGCCTGTACAAAGAGTATGTTCCATTATGTTTTGTTGCTGTAGTCTGCACTATCATTTGTAGATCTTGATAACAATTTGGATTTTGTGTTTAAAAATTTCTTCATTACGAAATAACAGTATATACTGTTATGACAGATTCTTATTAACCAAATCAAGGAATATGCCCCGGTTGTATACACTCCAACAGTAGGACTTGTTTGCCAAAAATACAGTGGATTATTTAGAAGACCAAGGGGGATGTATTTCAGTGCTGCAGATCGTGGAGAAATGATGTCAATGGTTTATAATTGGCCTGCTGATCAGGTGCCTTAATTTTGAATTATGTAACAAGCTTTAAAGTTTTTTTTTGAACTAATTATATTACATACTAATTAATACATCCTGTTTCATAGGTTGATATGATTGTTGTCATTGATGGAAGCAGAATAATGGGTCTTGGTGATCTTGGAGTTTAGGGTATCGGCATTGTAATTTGTTGATTTGTTTATAATGGTATTGTGATGATGTTTTCTGTTACTATTAGAACAATAGTTTTCTATATGTGTTTATATGCTCCTTGAATTGAAAGATTGTTTATTGGTGAAACATTGGGGGTTATTGATGATTTCTATATGTTTTGCAGGGATAAATCATTTTCTGGTCACTCTTTTTCGTATCAAGAGTCTATTGCTGTAAGCACTGCTAAAATCAAAGAAGCCACTGCGTATGAGGTTACTGGTAAGCTCAGTTTTCTTTCTTGTTGATTACTGCACACTAGTTTGTTTTTTTTTCAATCTGAATGTAACAAAAATACATTAATATGATCATTAAGTGAGTCTATAAGTAAATCCCAGCAAGGTTTCTTATCAATTTAATGATGGTGAAGTGTGGTTCTGATTAGATTTATAAGTCGGACTGTTTTGCAAATTGTTCGTGAAGGTACCCATGTGGATTGTGTTTCATTAGCATTATCTGGGGCATTGTTTGCATGGTCCAAGCCTCTTATGGTATGTTCTTTTGGTTCTTGAGGTGTCATCAATCATAATGCTCTCATAAAATGTTGACTCATTTTTATTGTTTCATTTTGGAATGGCAAACAGGTGATATATTGTTGGAGTTAACAAAGGTCCAAGTTGTGGCCATGATATGTTTGCAGTTGCGAGTGAACTCGACAAATCAATGATTGGTCACCTTCTAGGAGCAGCTGGTGTTGTAGAAGCCGTTGCAACTGTGGTCGTGTTACGTTTCAAATTTTATTTATGTGTAGGGCTACTTATTAGATAATTAAATAAATTTGGAACTACTTTGTAATTTTGCATATGCATGTGAACTTGGAACAACTTTGTAATTTTTGTTAGTATTTAATTAAATAAATTTTGTTTTGCTATCATTTGACAGTTATTGATTTATAGTTTTATAAAAATAGCAGGTAAAATTTATAAAAATTAATGCTTATATATATATATATATATATATATATATATATAAAATAATGCAGCTAAATTTATGACGTGCATTGCGCGTCATCTATTGCACGTCATAAAAATTTCATAGATGACACGCGGATGCGCGTCATCTAGTCATTTATGACTACCCCTTCCTTGACACGCATTGCGCGTCATCTTTTGCACGTCATAAAATGCGCGTCATCTTTTGCGCGTCATAAAAAGATGACGCGCGGATGCGCGTCGTCTATCATTTATGACTACCCCTTCCTTGACACGCATTTGCGCGTCATCTGACCCCCAAGATGACGCGCAATGCGCGTCATCTTTTGCGATTTTTCTAGTAGTGATTAGTGAATATTAGTCTAGATTATAAATAGGTTAATTGTCATTAGTGTTGGTTAATGGTTGTATGACCAATTGATTGAGGGAATTACTTGTAAACACATCATTAGCAATCTAATTGAAGATCAAAGGGGTTTTGATTGTGATTATCATATTTTGATCTAATTCTTCATGATTTGATTCAAGTTTGTTGATCCTGGAGCAACACTACGGGAGTACCATCTACTTCGCTTTCGGGCTTTGCTATCAAGCAAATCCCGACACGATACTGTTGACCTCCTTCATATTGTTCAAACATCTCAACAGAGCAGAGGTTCTGCAAAAATACACAAAAGAAGTGGTTATAAATAATTATACTCCCCCGATATTTCTACAACGAAAAGGGGAATATATTTCTAAAGATATATATATATATATATATATATATATATATATATATTAAGTATGAAAGAATGGCGATGAGCGGTGGAGCAAATGAAAATGAAAGAAAGTAAGAAAAGAAAACATAAGAAAGGAATATAAATAATATAAACATGACAGATTTTTGAGGAAAGAAGGGTTTAAAATGATATTAATCCCAACATGGAAATCAATTCATAAAAACGAGGTTTGTCAAAGTTTTTTGTGAAAAGATCTGATTTTTGATTTTTTGTATCAATGGGAATAATACTAATAAAACCCTTTTCCTGAGCATCCCGGATTACATGAATTCGTGTCTCAATGTGCTTGGTTCGGGAATGATGAATTGGATTATTGGCAATCCCGATAGCTGCTTCGTTATCACAGAACAACGGAGTATGAAGAAAGTTGATCCCATAATCCATCATCTGGTGCTGAATCCATAACACTTGGGAACAACAACTAGAGGCAGCAATATATTATGCTTCTCCTGTTGAGAGAGAGACAGTGGTCTGTTTCTTGCTTTGCCAAGAAACGAGACAATTGCCCAAGTATTGACAACCTCCGGTAACTGACTTTCTGTTTAACCTGCAGCCACTGGAATCACTATCAGAGTAAGCATGTAAATCAAAATTCCCACCATAAGGATACCAAAGTCCTAAACGAGAAGAACCCTTTCATGGGATTCTTTAGGAGCTGACTGGTATCGAGCACAATATCTGACAGCAAAGGTGATGTCAGGACGACTTGCTGTGAGATACAATATCCGACATCAGTTGGTTTCCCGTTTTCATCAGGGGTGAGGCATGTTTGAGCAGTGAAAGGAGTCATCTCAGAAGAAGCGTCATCCATTTTAAATTTCCTCAACATTTCTTCAATATACTTTTCTTGATGAATAAGAATTCCCTCTGGCTTGGGTTCGACTTGCAGCCCGAGGAAAAACCACATCTCTCCCATCATGCTCATTTCAAACCTGTTTTGCATAACCTCCTCAAACTCCCGACATAATTGTGGATTGGTGGAGCCAAAGATAATGTCATCGACGTAGACTTGCACGATCAGCATCTCACCATCTACCTCTTTCTTGAATAAAGTCATGTCGATGGTGCCTCGAGAAAAACCATTGCTTAAGAGATACTGTGTTAATGTCTCTTACCAGATTCGAGGTGCCTGATGAAGACCGTAAAGAGACTTATCCAGCTTGTATACTTTGTCAAGAAAGTCTGGATCCTCAAAGCCTGGTGGTTGACACACATATATCTCTTCATCAATGTCGCCATAGAGAAATGCACATTTGACATCCATCTGATAGACTTTAAATTGCTTGTGAGCAAAATGCGCCAAAAATATTCTGATAGCTTCTAGACGAGCGACATGAGCAAAAACTTCGGTGTAGTCAATCCCTTCTTCTTGAGCAAAGCCTTGGACCACTAGTCTGGATTTGTTTCTTAGCACTGTGCCCCAGTCATCAGGTTTGTTTTTATACACCATTTCGTTCCAATGGGGCACTTGTTTGGTGGAAGATCGACCAGAGTCCATACCTTGAGTTTTCTAAACTGTTGCAATTCTAATTGCATTGACTCAACCCAGCAAGGATCCTGAAAAGCTGCATGTACGTTCTTAGGAATGATTTGTGATATAAAACAAGAGAACAAGCATACATTAATCAAGCCAGATTGACTCCGCGTCTGAAATCCATCAGAGATAGATGCAATTATGTTATCATGAGGATGATCTTTCAAGGTCTTGAAATCGGCAGTCAAGGGTGGGGTGTGAGAGAGTGGTTGGTTAAGAGATAAAGAGGATGGTGAGGTAGAGTGAGGTGGGGAATAGGGACAGGTTGGTTGGGATGTGGTACATAAAGGTGATGAGGGAAGAGATGTTGGCACAGGTGGGGGTGGAAGATCAAATGAGGATGAGGAAGATGCAACATCAATTGATGAAGCATCATTTGTTGGTATGATAGTAGGGAAAAGAGGTTCGACTGGTAATGGAGTGTGAGGGATAATGTTTGTTGTAGCATTGGAGATGGACACATCATCATCGAAAACTGGAAGATTAAATGATTTAAACACTGTATCGGAGTCAAAGAACCAAGCTGGTTCTGAAGGAACATCAGAGGAATTAGATTCCTGCCAATCGATATAAAATGACTCTTGAACGATACGTGTTCTCTTATTATATACTCGATAAGCCTTTTGTGAAGAAGAATAGCCTACAAAATAACACTCATCAGACACGACGCCAAATTTTGTCTTCTGCGCTTGAGTGTTCAATAGAGTGCACGAGCAACCGAATGGTTAAAAGAAGTCAATCAAGGGCTTTCTCTTGTGAAATAGTTCATATGGGGTCTTCATCTTATCATTGACTATCAACACCCTGTTGAGAACATATGAAGCACAATTTACCGCCTCGGCCCAAAAGATGATGGGTAAGGAGGATTTTATTAGCATTGTATGTACAACTTCAATGAGGGTGCGATTCTTTTGTTCTGCCACACCATTCTGTTGAGGGGTCCTCGCAGCACTGTATTGTCTTAATATTCCTTTGGCAGCACAGAAAGAATCAAATATCTGATTCCTGAATTCGGTACAGTTGTCACTTTGGATAGCCATAACCTTCCTCTTGCTTATTGTTTCAATTGAAAGAATTAACTTTTGCAGCTCCTCAGCAGTCTCTCCTTTGTGAGCAAGAAATCTCACCCATGAATATCTGGAATAATCATTTGTAATCACAAGGCAGAAAGATTTCTTAGCAATTGATTTAACACATATTGGGCCAAACAGATCAGTATGTAACAACTCGAGGGGATTTGAGATGCTATTTTCAATTTTAGGTTTGTGTGGTTTCTTATGTTGTTTTCCGTTTGCACATGCCATGCATTTCTCAACCACAGAAAAGTCTTTTAAAGGCAATCCCCTAACAAGATTGTTTTTAACTAATTTGTTTATGATTTTGAAATTAACGTGGCCTAGTCTACGATGCCATAAGAAAGACTCAGATGTGGAAGCTTTAGACAGAAGACAGGTGATGTAGATGATGAATCCTTTGAATTCATGTCAAGAAGATATGTATCATGCTTCCTTAGAGCCCGCATGAGTACCATATTATCTGGAATATCAATCTCAGATTTCAAAAAGAGACATTCATTAGACTTGAATAAGACCGGAATGCTTTTATCACAAATTTTAGAGACGCTCAACAGATTGAATGCAAGCTCGGAGCGAAGTTGACTTTCTCCAAGGTAAGTGAGCCATTGGAAACTTCGCCTTGACCTATCATTTTCCTCCTTTCTTGTCTCCGGCGAAAGCAACGTAACCACCATTGATTATCCGGTAGTTAGTCAATAAATCTTTAAGCCTCGTCATATGTCTGGAGCATCCACTATCAACATGCCATACGCTATTTATAACTTTAGTGGATGACTCCTGGAGGAATATCAAAGAGAGAATTAACCAGGTGAAATAGGAACCCAAGCTTGAACAATTTTAGGTTTAGGTGAAAGTGATTTCTTACAAAAGAACTTATTAACTAATTGATTTAATCTATTCCTAAAAGAACTTCTATTAGCATGTCTATGATGAAGCTGAGGACAGTGCTTAACAACATGATCATCTTTACCACATTGAAAACAGTGTGGTTTTAATCTAGGTTCATTATGTAATGAGGTAGGAGGTTTATCAATGCATATTTCCTCATCATATTCAGATAATCTCGAATCATCATCACTGTATGTCTCAGACATGTTAACAGAGCTATCTTTATTTGAAAAAGAATGATTATGTACTAAAGTAGATGAGATGTCATCTGAGAGACATGTGGTACTACTACCACTAGTACTTGCCTGAGATGAATATGTAATCCTGTCATTAAACACAGAAATTTTAGCAAGGGTAAAAGATGGAATGGGGTGAGAAAAGAATTTTTCAAAAGAGTTAATTTTAATTTCCTCGACACTTTTCATAGTAGAATCAGACACAAGATCAACACAATCAATAGATGTACCAACATCACAACCTACAGCATTTAACGAGCAAACAGAAACATCACTAGAACATAACGAAATAGAGTCTTTTACTGCATTAGTAGAGACAAAAACAGAATTTAAACTACTCTAAAACAGAATGCTGAGGTTCAGGTGTACTAAGGGTAGATCATCCAAGCCCTCTAGTCGGTCCATAATCGTAGTCCTCACGAACATGCATAGGATTCACACCTTTTTAACTTGCAGACATACTGTTAGTATCTATTTGGATCAAATCATTAGAAGTATGGGGAACAGGCATTGGTGAATAACAATAAGTACTAGGAGGAGGATAAACCTTAGCATTTTCACAGCCCAAACCTGTTTTAATCCTAGCCCCCATTGAGATTTACATAAATCATCATGTTTCATTCCCGATATAGTCCATTTCTCAAGTTTTGACTGAAGCTTGCTTGTTCAAACTTGGCAAGAGCAACCCTTTCAGTTAAACTATTAACCTCAACATTTCTTTCCAAAACAATTCTTTTTATATGATCGTTTTCTTTTAGGGCCTCATTTAACTTAACAAAATATTTTGACTCATTTGTTTTAAGCTCCTCGTTCATTCGTTTCAAATCTTTTGCATTATCGATGTAATAAACGATTAGCCTTATAAACCCCAAATAGTCTGATTTTGCAAGCAGATGAACATATATCTTGAATTACCTCATAGGGAAGTCCCATTACCACCTTCTCAGCTGCAAGAGCTTTCTTATATTGACACACCGGAGTACTCAACTTGTTTTCCTCAACAGTGTTAGCAGTATCATCATCATCCTTTCCTAGCTTTGTGGTTTGAGTTCCTTGCTTCCCACATTCCTTCTGATTTTCTTCTTTCAACCTCTCCTTCTCTTTCAACTCTACAACCTCTTCAGTTCCATCTTTAAAGTCCTTGAAAGGATCAAAATCTTCCTCACAGTTCACCTTCATCTCTTCTGCCTCAATCTCACCCACTAGCGCTTGATTAACCTCTTCTCTTGTCTCTTCTACTTCTATGCTCCAATCAAAGTTAGAGATCAATGCGGTTTCTTTCTTGTGACTCGTCTCCTCTTTATCCCCACTAGCAGCCAATCTTGGAATTCCTGAATTATTAGGATCGGTGACAATCGGCAATGTACATTCGTGTTTGAAGTGTCCCAATTACTTGCAATTAAAGCATCTCAACTTGGACTTATCAAAACCCAGATTGGAGTTAGAACTTTGACCTCCAAAATTCTTTCTACCAGCTCGTTCCATAAATCTTCAGGCTCTAAGTGTCAACATCGCCATTTGCCATTGAATATTAGTCTCTTCGAGATCATCAGGATCCACCTGATACATATCCTCCATTGTCATTCCTTTACCTTTCAAATCTCCAGCTACTAATGCTTCATAACTCTGAACAAACATCCCGAAAAGAGCCATTGTCTCAGCTGGAATAGAAGTTTCAACAGTTCCTTTCAAGTTCCCTTGCTCTCTCCCTATATTACCACAACCTCCAGAGTAATCACATGAGTTCACTCCTCCTTGACGAGATGCCTGCATTGGAGAGCTTGCAGCGGAAGACAGTAATGCAGCATTCTAAGAATAACCAGATGTAGGCATCGTTGACTGATTAAACTCCCTCCTTTTCAAATCTAAGTCAAAGGACTTCAGCTTGTTAATCACGTTCATCAGCTTATAGTCAGCAAAGTTTCGTTCTTGTTTTAGCATTCTCACTTGTAACTCCACTGAGGTGGAAGAGAGTCTAGGAGCTTATTCACTTACTCATGATTTCCCAACTGATCATCATACTTCTTCAAGGTACTTGAAACAGACAAAAATCGATTGGTAATGTCAGTAAGGTCTTCATTCTTGTGTCCTACAAATGAATTGAACTCCTTTTGAGCTTGGGCTTTCTTGTCTTTCCTGAGATCCTCATTTCCATCATAGAACTCACACAAGGCGTCATATAAGGATTTTGCATCTTTGTGTTCAGCAAATCGATTGTAAATATCAGGTGCAAGAGCTCCAAAAGCTTTCTTGTCTCGATCAATCAGCTTTTGATCCTTTTCGGTGAATGTGGAAGAGTCCGTGTTTGGAGATACCGTGCCACCGACAGTAACCGTTGGTTTGTATGGGCCAATGATGATTGAATCCTATTGATTGTGGTTGGTGTAAAAGAAGAAGGCCTTAAGACATCTCTTCCAGTCTTCAAAATTATCCCCGTTAATGAGTCTTGGAGGTCTATTGGGAGCAACACTCTCTAAATCAACAAGAGTGAGAAAAGTTATCTTTGACATGATAATTTAGCAGAAGAAAAGGTAATTTCATAGACAAACTGTAATTTCACTGAGATAGTTTCGCAGAAGCTAGTTTCGCCCGGACGAAGATACCAGGATGAAGATACTTTCGCTGACAATTTCTACAGCAATTTCGCTAGCCAGAAGCAGTCAAATGCTTAGTTTCGCTATGAGTTTCGCAGGAAACAAGCTTGAACTTTCGTTCAAAGTACTTTCGGCAGCAATTTCGCTAGAAAGTCACACGAGAACAACTGAACTTTCATTCAAAAACTCTAGTTTCGCAGAAAACAGCAGGGGTGAAAAACTGTAGTTTCGCTGAAAGAAAAACAGTAGTTTCGCAGCAAGAACAGGTAGTTTCGCAGCAAGAACAGGTAGTTTCGCTAGAAGAACCAGAAAAACCTTTAAACCCCAAAAACAATCTGAAATCACCCAAATCTCAATGTATTTGAGATGTGATGATTCACGAATCTTCCCCAATCAAAAACAAGCAGAATTCAATCAACTTCCATTTCAAATACACTCTATTTTGATATAGAAATGAAGAAATAGTGATATTGAACAAAAATAACCAAAAACCTCAAACAATCAATAGCACTAAGGCTCTGATACCATTTTGTTGGTCCATTTGATCGGTTTTCAGTGCAGAAGATGGTTTGAATCGTTCAATACCAAAGACACACAACACACACAAAGATTTGAAGAACATAAGAAAACCAAAATGTATTCGAATAGAATAATTATGATGTGATGATCAATGTTTTGTATGCATAGATGCATGAGATGTTACCTTTTATTGGTTTTCAAAACGTATTTATATTATAATATAATATACCTTAAGTATTATGTTATTACTTTACGTAGTATGATGAATGTGTGAATGAACGTAAAGTATAATGTAATGAAGTGAAAGATAGCAAAGATGAAAAGGGAAACGTAACGAAAGAAAGAAAAAGTTTGCAAGTAGATTTAAAGAGGATCACAACTCTTTGTGAGTCGTTAGCTCAACTGTGTGTTTTATAACGTGTGATTTTAACCCGTGAGGGTTCACACACAGGGATCAGTCTTGGTGACTGAATCCATAGTATGAAACAGGATCCTTGTCATTAGACCCTGGGCTTTGTGCCAAGATATGATACGGCTTTGTGCCAGTCAGAAACGGGGCTTTGTGCCTAAAATGGTGGCTTTGGGCCACGGGCTTCGTGCCAATTAGTAATGAGGCTTTGTGCCCGGAATGGTGGCTTCGGGCCATGGGCTTTGTGCCAATTACTATTGAGGCTTTGTGCCCAGAATGGTGGCATCAGGCCACGATGGGGGAAAAACTTGATAGGATCTAGAATCAGTATGAAACGAGCGAAGTAATGAAGTACGAAATGATAAAGCACGAAACGAACGATAGCAAAAGATAATGATAAAGTACGAAACGAATGATATGTTAAACTACGAAACAAATGAAATGATAAAGTATGAAACGAATGAATGCGTGCGAAGATGAATGAACATGTGTGATGTAAGGATTCCAATAAGTCTGATGCAGCTAAAACATCCAAAGTCTCTCCGCATGCATGTTCTAAAGAACTGAAGTAGAAATGCTTTAGAAGATTTACACTTTGCACTAGAAAATTATTCCAAGTGTAAAATCTTCCTAAGCCAAGACCAACATCTTTCGAAGACAAAGGTGAAGTCTTCCGAAGCTTCAAAGGCAAAGTCTTTCAAAGCCAAAGAGTGAAGACAGATTTCTTCCAAAGACTTTTATGAACATGCTTTTATCTAATGTACTTTACCATAAAGCTGGACCACCTTTCCGCTACACAGTTCTGTTCAGTCACCAACTTACAGGAGTTGGTGAAAAGGTCCATGCTTTTGGTAACTGTATATTGAGGTCTTGGGTCTGAGCTTTCTACTTTATGTACTTTTGTAATATATTAGGATGTGAGCTATGGCATGTCATAGTCACTAGTCAAAAGGCAATCTACCTTTTGACTCTACATTTGATTTTGTTGTCTAGTCTTATGTATCTAGCTGGCCTTTAAAGTATGGCCGGCTGTAGGATGTAGTAAAAAGTATCTCAAGTACTTATAACTTTGAATTAATGCTTTGTAACATCTTGTAAAAAAACTTGAAAAGCAATATACAACATTCTTGAAAACCATATACTTGTGTTGTTATCTATCTTGTTTTGTCTCACTTTTTACTTGTGTTCTTAGCATCCTTAATATAAGTTACCAGTTCTCTATTTGATCTGTTAAGTGTTCTAAATAACTCTCCTTAATTGTGTTGTTGTGTTGTAAGTGCATACCCTTCTACGGTCCTGCATTTGGTATCAGAGCATTCCAGTCTCTTGATATGAGATTTCACCATCTTAAAATCCCTCACACACACAAAATACTTAACAACTCAAATGGCAGCTATTACTAAAGCTGATATGGAAACAGGAACTATGACAAAGTCTCCACCGATCACTCTTAAAGACTTTGATACCTGGTGTCAAAGAATGGAAGGCTTCATCAAGTCTCAAGACCCAAGATGTAGGACTCTGTTGTTCAAGGACCTTACATACCAAGCACCACTTCTGCAATTGGTGGTGGTATAATTCAAAGGCTGTGGCCGATTATTCTAAAGAAGACATGAAAAGAATAGAGATTGATCAAAAAGCTATGACAGCCCTTCAAAGTGCTCTCCCAAACTCCATCTATAGAGGCTTCAAGAAGTGCAAAACTGCCAAGCAACTATGGGAAGCACTGAAGCTTATATATGAGGGCTCAAATGAAGTAAAGGAGGATAAGAAGGATCTCCTGAAGCAGTAGTTTGAAAACTTCACCTTCAAAGTATGTGAGTCCATGACTCAACAATACTTCAGGTATGTTGAGATTGTGGATACTCTAGTGGATGTTGGAGTAACTCTTGAGAACAGGGACATTGTAAGGAAGTTTATGTCCTCTCTTCCTAGACAATGGACACATTATTGTGTTGTTATCAAGAGGACTGGAACCTTAAGACTCTTACTCTTACAGAGTTGTATGGTATTCTCAGTGGATACTAGATGGAGATGAGTATGCAAAACTCATCAGGTAACTCCAGCAATCAACTGAGTTCAGCCCTCCATATGGTTGAAAGGGAAAGCATTGAACCACAACATCATCTCATATGCTACCCTGACAACTCACAAAAGGGTCCTTTCATCACCTTCCCAGAGACTCTAAGAGAAAGCTACACTTAAGGAAGTCCTTTCCAAGAGACAAGCTCTTCTCATGCTTTTGTCTCTACTGATGAAACCACAGGCAACTTTCTCTTCACCCATGAAGACTTGGACTGTATCCATCCAGATGATCTAGAGTACATGAAGATAGTTCAGCAGATGACTCTTCTCACTCACAGAGCCAAGAAGTTCTACAAGAGGACAGGGAGGAAGTTTCCAAGCAATGCAGCTAGTGTAAAGTTTGGGCTGGATAAGAGCAAAGTAAAGTGTTACAACTGTAACCAGATAGGACACTTTGCAAGGGAGTGTAAGGCACCAAGGACAAATGGTGGCCAAACACAAGCCAGACCAAATTACACCGAGAGAGCTCTCCAGAATGAGAAGCCAAAGCAGCAAGCTGCAGTTGTTATTGAAGAAGAAGGCTTTAAATGGAGCTTTTAGGTGGAGGATGCATCTCCAAACCAAGCACTCATGGCAGGTCATGATGAAGCCAAGGTATTGGAGCATCATTGTACTCCTAAATGTATTGCTAAAGTTAATAGATACAGGTCCTATAACTTAGAAATAAGATCTGATCTTGAGTCCCTAAATATCTTAAAAGCTGATTTTAAAAGAGCTGAAAATGATTATAAACTAAAGATAGAGGACTTAGAGAAAACCATTTCAACTCTTAAACATGAGCACACAAACTATAGGACTCAGATCAAAGACCTCATAACTAAGCTAACTGAATGCCAAGCTGAGCTTATGATCAGCAAAGCCAAGGCAGAAAAATGTGTTCTTGAAGAAGAGACCTTCAAGCACATAATATCCTCATCCTTGCATGCACAAGTTTGTTATCAAAATAAGCAGGGACTGGGATCTAGTGAGATAGCTCTTCCACACACAATCTTGTCTGTAAGGTCTCCTAGGTATGGAACTTGTGAAGATGAGCTTCCCCTCATAGACCCCTTAACCAAAGAGGATGAAGAGGAGATGGTGAAGAATGGCTCTAGATGAGTGAAGAAGAGCATTCTAAGAAGGGTAATCATCCCTCTGAGGATAGTAAAGCTGTTGGGATGACCATGTCCAAAAGAAAGAACTTGATCAGGAAGGCCAAAAGAAAGTCCAAGAAGGCTCAAGAGATCAAGGTCACATTCAACTCTGCATAGAAACAAGTCTTTATTTCTGCAGGATTTGAAGTGGTTAAGGCTGAAGACACATACTTGAACTCCAACAACAAGAGTTCTAGTTCATGTCTAAATCATCCCATCATCAAGAAGAAGGCTGATCAGTTGTGCACCACTGATGTACAACATGAACCATCAAGCTCCAAAGGTAGTTCTATTCCCACAAGAATTGCCACAACATCTAAAAAATGAAAATGGAGAAGAAATGTGATCAAGTTTAGCCTTGTTCATAAAAGAAGACTTCTAGAAGGAAGAAAATGGACTATGTTATATGTGGGAGTACCTCTCATCTTTCTAAGGATTGTGTTTACAATCCAAAGAGTACTCTCTATATTACCAAGAAAGAAACTTCTAAGAGTTTTGAGAAGAAAAAGCAAGCTTCAGAAGGAAAATCTTTTTCCTTCGGAAGCTCCAAAATGAGGAAGAAGACAAGTGGAAACTTGCCTTCTGAAGAAAATTGGTCTCGGAAGAAAGGAATACTTTCGAAGCACTAAAGCTTGCAGAAGTAAAAGCAAGATGTTCTGAAGGTCCAGTCATTAAAACTTCCAAAGTCAACAAAACTTCCAAAGTATTTAAGGTCAAGTCTAAGATTCCAAAGGTGGTGTGGAAGATAAAGAAAGACCAAGTGGCTGGGAGTTCTTCATCAACTTCAGCAAATGATCTCTCTAGCATGACTATAGGATCAATTACTGTTGCATTGTCTTCAACTTCTTTTGATGAGCCCAAGAACAATGAAGCTTGGGTTTCAAAATGTAACTAACCATCTCTTTTGTGCAGGAACAGCTCAAAACAAACAAAAATGTATGGATCATTGACGGTGGTTGTTCCAAGCACATGACAGGCAATAGGTCACTACTCCAAAAGTTTGAAAGAATTGATGGAGGACCAGTTGCTTTTAGAGGAGATGCAGGGGGTTACATTACTGGAAGGGGCAAGGTCATAAATGGTAAGCTTAGCATTAAGAATGTAAACTTTGTTAAGGAGCTTGGGTACAATCTTCTGAGTGTATCCTAATTTTATGATCAAATCATAACATGTTGTTTACTGAGCATAAGTGCATTGCTCTCAGGCCCGGGGTGGTCATTCCTCATGAGCAAATTTTGCTCAGAGACCCTAGGAAAGGGAACATGTACAAGATGGATTTGCAAAAAACATCTCCTCAGGAGAAGTTTCATGCTTTCTATCTAAAGCAAATAGTGATGAGTCTTTCCTCTGGCATAAAAGAATGTGCCATGTAAACTTTAAAAACATGAATAAATTAATTAAGAATAATTTGGTAACTGGAATACCAAAGAAAGAGTTTACGAGTCATGACCATTATGTTGCATGCCTGAAGGGGAAGCAACACAAGGTATATCTCAAGACAAAGGAAAGAAATTCCATCACTAATCTCCTACACTTATTACATATGGATCTGTTTGGCCCCACTAGTGTAATGAGTCTAGGAAGGACCTCTTATTGTTTGGTGATCACAGATGACTTCACAAGATTCATTTGGGTCTTCTTTCTTAGAATTAAGGACGAGACCCCTGAGATTCTGAAAAGTTTCATTTTAAGAATTAAGAATCAATGTGATCACAAGGCAAAACCATAAGATGTGATCAAGGAACTAAATTCAAGAACCAAATCCTTGATACGTTTTGTGATGAAAAAGGTATTACAAGACAATATAGTGCTCCCAGGACTCCTCAGCAAAATGGTGTTGCAGAGAGGAGAAACAGGACACTAATTGAAGCTGCAAGAACTATGTTGTCTGACTCTAAACTGCCCATCACCTTCTGGGTAGAGGCAGTGAACACTGCTTGCTCTGTGCAAAATGGAGTTTTAGTAGTTAAAACACATAGTAAGACTACTTATGAACTTTGGCACAAGAGGAAACCTTTCATTGGCTTTCTCAGGTCATTTGGATGTCCTTGCACCATCTTGAATACCAAAGATCAAATTGCCAAGTTTGTTGACAAATGAAATGATGGACACTTCATTGGATACTCTTCTCAAACTAATGCTTATAGAGTATACAATCTTAGATCTAAAGTAGTTAAGGAGTCAGCCAATGTGACTTTCAATGAGCACACTCCCAGTATGAAAGGTTCTGGTCCGGATTGGCTATTTTATCTTGATTTAGTTACCAACTATTTTAACAAATCTTGTGAGTATGTTTCAGGGTCCATAGATATATTACCTATAGGTGATCCTGATCCAATATTTGAGCTAAAAAGACCTTCAAGCTACACATCTTCAACTCTAGTGGTACCTAATCCTACAAATGAAGTTTCTATCAGCACATCAATGACAAATCCTGCTGATACTTCTGGGATGCCTTCAAATTCCAGCTTAGAGGCACAAAACTTAGATGAAGGAGCTTTAAATGTTGGAGAGAATGGTGGTGGTGAAAGTGATCAGGAATTTTTTGATGCTGATAACCACTCCATTGAAGAAAATCTTAATGATGTCACACACTCATTGGACCAAGTCAATCTTGATAAGTATGCTAATGTGGAGGGTGAATCCTTATTGCCAGATCAGAATTTCCCTAATTTAGATCTGTCTAAGCAACTTGTTGTGATCCCTCGGCTAAGGATCAATAAGTCTCACCCCTCCATAAATATCATTGGAAATGTTAATTCAGAGGTAAGAATAATAGGACAAACCCATGATGCAAATGTTTGTCTTCACTGTTGTGTCTTGTCCTAGATAGAGCCAAAGAAGATTGATGAAGCTCTAAAGGATGGAAGTTAGGTTGAAGCTATGCAAGAGGAGGTGCTTCAATTCAAAAGGCAAAAGGTTTGGAGCCTATGTCCTCTTCCTTAAGGGAAGACTACCATAGGAACCAAATGGGTGTTCAAGAATAAGAAAGATGATAGAGGACTTGTCATCAAGAACAAGGCAAGACTAGTCGTTCAAGGGTATACTCAAGAAGAAGGAATTGACTACACGGATGTTTTTGCTCCTGTAGCAAGAATTGAAGCTGTCAGGATATTCCTAGCTTTTGCTGCATTCAAGAACTTCAAGGTCTACCAGCTTGATGTCAAGTGTGCTTTTCTCTATAGGGTGATTGATGAAGAGGTGTATGTCAGACTACCACCTAGGTCTGCAGATCCTGATCATCCTGATTACGTCTGCAGTCTTGATAAAGCTCTTTATGGGCTGCACCAAGCACCAAGGAAGTGGTATGAGACTCTATCTCAGTATCTCTGACAGCATGGCTATACAAGGGGTACTATTGATGGAACTCTCTTCATCAAAGGAATAGGAGATGACATAATGTTAGTTCAAGTATATGTAGATGACATTATCTTTGGGTGAACTAATCCAAAGCTCTGTAAAGACTTTGAGAAGCTGATGAAGCACAAGTTTGAAATAAGTGCTATGGTGGAACTCAATTTCTTTCTAGGAATTCAAGTGAAGCAAGTTGACAATGGCATCTTCATAAGTCAGTCAAATTATGTACAAGACATACTTAAGAGATTCAAAATGACTGATTGTAAGGTTGCTAAGACACCCATAGCCAGAAACCACTCCCTTAGACCTAATCTTGAGGGGGAGTGTGTTGATGAGTATCTCTACAGGGCAATGATTGGGTCTCTTATGTACCTCACAGCTAGCAGGTCTGATATCATGTTTTCTACATGCATTTGTGCAAGATATCAAGCCAACCCCAAGATGTCACACCTAATCACTGTCAAAAGAATTTTAAGATATCTCAAAGGTGCTCCATCACTTGGCCTTTGGTATCCAAAGAATTCTGATTTAAATCTCTATGCTTATATAGATAGTGATTATGGTGGCTGCAACATGACCGCAAAGTCTACATCAGGAGGATGTCAATTTCTTGGTGGAAGGATAGTCTCTTGGCAATGCAATAAACAATCCTATGTATGTGCATCAACTGCTGAGGCTGAATACATTGCTACTGTAAGTTGCTGTGCTCAAGTGCTTTGGATTCGCAATCAGATGCTAGACTATGGATTCAACTTCAAGGAGACTCCCATCCACATAGACAACAACAGTACTATCTCAATCACAAAAAATCCTATGCAGCACTCAAGGACAAAGCACATCAATATCAAGTATCATTTGATTAGAGATAACTTTGTAAATGGATTAATCAAACTAGTCAAAGTTAACATAAATGAACAATATGCTGATCTGTTCACCAAAGCTTTTGATGAACAAAGATTTAAATATCTTGCATCAGCTATTGGGATGATTAACTTTGAATAGCTTTTCTTAAAACTTAATCATATTATTCTAAAACCTGTGTCCTAAGTTGTCTATTTTATCACCTTCATAAGCCCTTGTTCTCTTTGGAAGAAAAACCTTTTTGAAAGACATTCCTTAGATTTTTTCTGAAAATTTTGATCTCTTTACCCTTCGAAAGATTTAAAATTACCTTCGGAAGAAACTTATGTCTTAGCAAACAAATATCTACATCAGTAGTTTTACCTTCAGAACAAATTTCTGAAATATCTTCTGAAGCTTAAAATCAACTTAAGTACTTTTATGTTTAAAAGGACAATTTTCTTCGAAAGTAATTCACCTTCGGAAGTTTTCATTCATCTTAGAATAAAAACCGAGTTTTAAATCTCTACCGAAGCAAAATTCTCTAAAAATCTTTGAAATATCTTCCGAAGACAATTTGCCCTCGGAAGCTTATCTTCAGAACTTCCGAAGCAAAATAACCTTCAGAAGATTTCTCGACTTCCAAGATAACTACTTTTTGGGCAAAAGGAAATTTTTTTAGAGGTGGGACCGACTTGCGAATTTCAAAGTTTATCCTTTTTCATTAACTTACCCAACGGTTCCCCCGCTTTCACTATCTTCTTCATTTGCACTATTCCTTAAACCTAAATTCCCCCAAACCGTCTTTGTTCTTCACCTTCCTTCACCCTTAAGCTTCTTAAAATGGCCAGTCTAAACTGCAGAAGCAACCTTGATTTCTCCATGCAACTTCACAGGCAACACAACCAGGTTGCTCTGTCGAACTCTAAGAAAGATGATAGTTTCTCAGACGTTTGCTGTTTTCTAGCTTTATCCAACTATTTCACGTCCCTAACCATTGATTCTACTCTCTATGAGGATCATTTGCTTAAATTTTGGAAGACCTGCCAAGAGGTCATCATGGATGGGGAGAAGGCACTGTCTGCCATAGTGCAAGGGAGGACAATCTTTATCACTCCAGCCATCATCAACACTCATCTTCAGCGGGATGATGAAGAAGGTGAGTTGTCTTTCTTAAAGGAAGTTGTTAATCATTCTTTTGAACAGACTGGCTATGAGGGAGATTTCTCCGTAAAGTCCTTCAGGAAAGGGAAGGTCTCATCCCAATGGAAATACCTGCTCCATGTGATTATCCACAACTTGTCAAACAGCTTGGAGGGTGGGACAAGATTCCTGAGGATCTCTCCTTTATAGTGCATGGAATGGTTCAAAGGGTCAAGTTCAGGTACTCTCAGTTTGTTTACACAAATTTGCTTGCTAACTTGGACTCCTTAGAGTATTACATATTTCCTAGATATGTTCAATACATTCTCAACTGTGAACTGGGCCCACAGTTGAGGGAAACAAGTAATATTCTTAAATTGGGATAGATAAAACCCAACATCTTTAAAATCATGAAGAAGCCAATTGTAGGCTTCTCAGTGGTAGAAACAGCCCTTGTCCCCAAAATGTTAGAGCTCACTGCTAAAGGTGACAACCTAGCAACACAAGCTAGTGTTGAACCCACACCTTCTACCTCCCACCACCAAAAAGACCTTCACAAATCACCGTCACTTGCCAAAGAAAATCCAAACGAACCCCTGCTCAAGCTATTGAGTTTGTGCAGGCCCCCATACACTAACCCTTACAGGAGGAAGTGGATACTAGAGCTCCCACTTCCCCGGAGGAGCAAACCACTCCCTTCTCTTCAAGAATCAGTACTGAGGTTCCTCATGCTCAGCCTGATGAGCTCACAAGCCAAACTGCCTTAAACCTTAACTCTGAGTCTCAACACTCAAGTGAACAACCTTAGGGGACAGTTACCATCCCCAGCCTTTAGACTTAAACCACCCCATTCCTAACCTTAACATTTATACCGATGAAGACTTAGGTTTCAGTGAGTACCATGAGTCTCTCTACTCTTCCCGTACTCAAAAAAAGATGAGTACTCCTGAGTCTCCTATGTCTATCCCATATCAATCACCCATTACTGAGGTGGATTTCTCTAAACCTGTTAAGGAGATCCATATGGAAGATGCTCTCACTTCTGCAAGTGACTACATCATTAAGACCTTAACCATGGAAACTCAACCCATTGACACTTCAACTGAAGCTGTCAATGAGCAGGGGAAATCCAGCAGCCAAGAACTCTATGCTGGTGGTGAAAGAGAAGACTTTGGTCCAATTCTCTCACCCCCTATGATTCTTCTGATGAAGATGAGAGGAATCTGAGGCTGAAGGTGCAACAATTGTCAAAAACATGCACCTATTTCGTCTCTAAGGTTAGCCACCTTGAATCTCAGGTGACTACCCTGCAAAAAGGGTCAATGACCAGCAACTTGAGATATCCTATCTCAAGGAACAACTAGCTGAGAGACCTTTAAGAAGAGCTCAACCAGGAACATAAGAACCTGTGAATGTGATTGACCTAACTCCTATCTCACCTATCCAAGAGGGTGATGCTACCAAAAGAGGGAGAAAGTCATTACAGTCATAGAACCTGGGAGTTCTTAAGGGAGTATGGACATTGAGGACTCACTATCCTCACTTGCAATTGTGCATACTCAGCAACTTCCTCAAGTTCATATTGATGTTGACTCTATAGACTCCTTAATTCAGAGTCTCTTTGAGGAAGGCATTCCAAGGTCTATGTCATCTCCACCCCAAGGAACTTCAAACTACATCACTGGGTGGTGATATGATGCTGATAGAAGAGTCCTCATTCTTCAAAGAGTTTAAGGGCAGCAAGAGGTATTCAACTTTCAGACCTTGAACTACTATGAAGTTCTTGACCTGATCAATATGCCACTTGTCAACCCAAGTCAATCTAGACAAGCTGACAGGCTGGCACAAGGATTCAAGACAAAATTCCTAAAGAGTTCAATTAAGAAGGAGACAAAGGTAATTAGGTAATATTATTGGTCAACTGGATATTAAGGCAGACCATAAGATTAGCTTCAAAGGGAGAACCTTGACTGAAGGCCTAGTGATAGAGCCTAAGAGCCCTATCAAACCAACAACTACTTCAGCAATTCATTCCCTCAGTGAAACACCAGCTGGTGAAGGTGTATCACAACCTCTCTCTGGCCAGAGTTGGGATGCTACACCAAGCAATGAAGGCCAAAGTTCTCTCCACCCTATGTCACAAAGGTCTATGGGTGACAAAGGGAAAAGGATTCTAACTCCTGAGGAGATTGAGGAGGAGAAGAGAGAGAGGAGAGGAAGCTAAAGGGAGAAAGTTCCTCTGGGTCTTTAGGATTCATGCAAGCTGCAATCAGGGCTAACCCCAGACCAAACACTCAAGATGATGAGTTGAGGGCAGTCAGGATTACTTACCTGTAGACCAGGAACTATGACATTGATAAGATCATATCTCTCCCTTTAGAGGAACTTAATGAACTGGCTGACATGGAAATGTCAAGAGAGAGGAAGGAAGCAGAGGATATAAGGATTCTTCTCCAAATCAAAGAGGAGAAGAGACAAAAAAGATTATACAAGCATGTTCCCACTCTCTCCCTAGTTCAAGAAAGCCCTGTGCAAGAGACTGTGGCATCTACACAAGAACCTCAGATAGACAAAGAAACAGATAGGCAAAATATGATCAACTATCTGAGTGCCATAGGTTTCTACCAGGCATTTACGCTTCTTCCCTTGTCCTTTGAGTACATTGAGTTTGAATATCTCAAACAGCTTGAACTTCAAGTACTCAAAGAACAAAAGGTAATAAAGAAAAAGATGAGGGAAGAAGCTGCAAAGTCAAGAGCTCTCATTCAAAAGAGTATGAAGAAGTCTACTGAGAAACAAAAAATGATAAGCTTCTTGAAGCTGTATGGATTCTCCGAAAGGAAACTTGGCCCTATGTCTCTATCCATAATGGATGAGCACCTCAGGGTAATCAAGCAGAAGATCAAAAGTGGAGAGCTAATTGACTTAGGTGCTGTTTGTTTCTGAAGAGGTAAAACGTTGCGGTCTGCAGACCACATCTGCAGACATCTACAGGAGAAGAGATGGACCAAACGTCTGCAGTCTGTAATAAGAAGACTGTTAGTTTTTTAAAATCTGCAAACTATTAAAACCCTTGTTTCACACCCTTTATTGAAACTGATTTCACACCCTTTAAAATCTGCACATTCTCTCCCTGCACATTCACCACACCCACTACCATCTCCACCACAGAAAACATGTAAAAATAATATAAAAACTGAGGGAAAAAAGAAAAATGTGATTGTATGAAGCTCAAAAGAACATGAATGGTATAATGTGATTGTATGAAGCTCAAAAGAACATCATGATACTTCACTAAATAAAATTCAAATAAAACTGAATGAAATTGCCCCAAATCAACAACACTGTAGTGCATTTCTTCATAATTACAGAAAACACATCTAAAACATATAAAATCTCCACAATTTCAAAACACCATCATTCTACGAAACAAAACATCCAATCAATCATCAAATCTGCCCTAATATCTGAACAAGCTATACAGGAGGAAGAAGATTAAGCAGAATCATAAACAACTGGACATCACTAAACATTCAATTTCCTCAATCGAATGTTTGACAGTGTATGAATAGATCATAGAACGAGAACAAAAGACGAGATCGCTAGAGAAACAACTGACCGTCGCTGGTCGGCGCCGGAGCCGGTGCCGTAGCGAAAGGCTGAGCGTGAACGGCGGTAGGCAATGTGATGGCGAAAACGAGAGCAAATGCTGAGAGTAAACCGTATGAAACCATGGATGACGTCATTATCGGCTTTTGGTGATCTCTGACGATGTATTATCGGAGAACGATCGACAGGGGATGGTTCGGCCGGTGGGGGAGGGCTGGGGATGGTTCGGCCGGTGGGGGGAGGCGACGGGAGTAGACCAGAAATGTGGGGTGTGGGTATTTGGGGGTTTAGGGTGGAAATGTGAAGAAGAGGTGGGAAGATTTCTGAAGACTTTAGTCCACCTCTTCTTGGAGAAGAGGTCACGCAGACCTTTTTTAATGAAATGTCTTCAGAAAAACAAACACTCTGCAGACCATAAACGTCTGCCCGCCTCTTTTTGGCGCAGACAAAAGAGCTTCAGAAGCTCTTTTTCAGAAAAACAAACACCACCTTACACTCCCCTCCAAGTCAAGCTCCTCCTGAAGTGGAGGTTAAGGTTGAACAACCTAAGACAACAAAACCTGGACCTCCTGCTAAGTCTCAGCAAGCTTCATCTTTTGATTCACAACAGGGTCAAACTTCTTCTCCTTCTGAACCTGTGAAGGAGGAACACCCAAC
The DNA here is from genome assembly GCA_024085815.1 of Flaveria linearis. Lineage (NCBI taxonomy): Eukaryota > Viridiplantae > Streptophyta > Magnoliopsida > Asterales > Asteraceae > Flaveria > Flaveria linearis. Next base: position 38,168,732 of record CM044014.1, read on the forward strand.
TGAGTAAGACAAGACTGATCAACAAGGTGCTACAGACCAGTCTTCTCAGTTAAAGTCATTAAAGAGGAAGAAGAGGATGGCTTCTAAACCAAAGTCAAAGGAGAAGAAGAAGTCTAAATCATCCACCTCTATTCCTCAGGATGAGTCAGATCAACCTGAGAAAGTGCATGAAGAGGCAGCCTAATCAACTCCAATCCAAGTAGCTCCTCTTGTATCTGAGAGACCCATCTTATCCTGAACTTTCATAACTAATCTAGAAAGATGGCATGTGATCAGAGATCAGGGTGATGAAGATGTCTACACATGGCAAGACCTATTCAACCTCCCTCTGCATGATATCTTTGAGATGAGAAGATACTAAGAGAGTCTTAGTGATCCTGACCATCTATTCAAGACGGGCATGGTCATCATCATAATAAGGACTGTCAACAGCTGTAGATCCTCAAATGTTTGGTGCATCAGCCTAGGGGGAGTTTGTAAGGATTCCTATAAGTCTGATGCAGCCAAAACATCCAAAGTCACTCTATATGCATGTTCTAAAGAACTGAAGTAGAAATGCTTAAGACCAACATCTTCCGAAGCCAAAAGTGAAGTCTTCCGAAGCTTCAAAGACAAAGTCTTCTGAAGCCAAAGTGTGAAGATAGATTTCTTCTAAAGACTTTTATGAACATGCTTTTATCTGATGTACTTTACCATAAAGCTGGACCACCTTTCCACGGCACAGTTCTGTTCAATCACCAATTTATATAAGTTGGTGAAAAGGTCCATGCTTTTGGTAACCGTATATTGAGGTCTTGGGTCTGAGCTTTCCATTTTATGTACTTCTGTAATATATTAGGATGTGAGCTATGGCATGTCATAGTCATTAGCCAAAAAGCAATTTGCCTTTTGACTTTACATTTTATTTTGAGTCTTACGTATCCAGCTGGCCTTCAAAGTATGACCGGCTGTAGGATGTAGTATAAAGTATCTCAGGTACTTATAACTTTGAATTAATGCTTTGTAACATCTTGTAAAAGAACTTGAGAAGAAATATACAACATTCTTGAAAACCATATACTTGTGTTGTTAGCTATCTTGTTCTATCTCCCTTTCTACTTGTGTTCTTAGCATCCTTCATATAAGTTACCAGTTCCTTATTTGATCTATTAAGTGTTCTAAGTACTCTCCTCAGTTGTGTTGTTGTGTTGTAAGTGCATACCCTTCTATGGTCCTGCATGTGAAAGTCTTTTTATGAAAAGAGTATTTTATGTACAAAATGTGTAAGGTATTTTTATATACAAAAACTAGGACTCACTCAGAAACGCTGATTTTTTGCATTTTTAGTTGGCAGGTAATGGTTGCTGAGGATGGCACGTAAGAGGCTACTCGGCAGGGCAATATTGGCATCCATTCACACATGTTATTATTGTTATTTTGTAATGCAATCAATGAAAGCCTCCTTTTGTAGTTCAAACAATGTTGTATTGCATAACAACAGTAATTATTAATAATATGAATGGTTTTTGTTAATAACTTTCGCTGCAATGTTTTATGAAATATATTATATTACGTATATTTAGTGCTATGAATGACCAACATCGAGGCCTTACAAGTTAGTATCAGAGCTAAAGTTTAAGTGAATTGGATAAATATTTTCAAAGCCTAATCTTAAACTGAGAATGGGACTAAAGGAAAGGGATGCCAGCACGACTAGCTACGTGCCATCAGGTATTTCCTTTTGCGAAGTTAATTGGAGTTATGTGCATGTGTTAGTTGATTATGTGTTCTAGGTAGATTTAGATACTAATGTAGTCAGGAAAGGAAATGCTTGGGGTATGAAGAGTAAAGTAAATGGCTAATCACAACTGGCCACAATAATTAGGGACTTACTATACTTAACATAAACTGAGCTATTCCTTGAATGACGTGTTATTGTTTCAATCTTATAGTGATTGGAGAATGGCTAGAGGTAGATCATCTAAGGCCTCGAGTAAGGACGTGGTGTTGAACCACGTGTCACTAGGAACCAGGCTAAGACTACTGAGAGAGCCCGTGAAGAGCCCGAGATACATCACCAGGAAGATGGTGATGAGAGTGTGAATCTAATAGCCTCGATAAAAGAGGAAGTAGTAGAGGAGGTGCATCAAGTCATGCAGACGATACTGCTGTATGTGGTGACTAGAGTTATTAAGGCGGTTAGGGAGGACGAGAAGAAAGAAAGGAGAAAGACCACCGGAAGGGAGGAAAGGGAGCGAACGGAGACCGAGATGATTGTCTTGAGCGAGGAAGAGAAGGAGGAAGCGGTGCAGGAAACTGCACAAGGATGTAACTGGGGCATTTCAAAGATGCAAGCCCCCGACTTTCGATGGGAATGGCAGTGCGGCTACTGCTCAGTGATGGGTAAGAGAGATGGAGGCATTGCTCGATATCAGTGAGTGCCAAGAGGACCAGAAGGTAAAGTTTGTTACCCACTCATTTATAGACTCGGCCTTATGTTGGTGGGACAATATTGTCCCGGCTGAGGGTAGCAGGGCCATTAGCAGGATGAGGTGGTCGGAGTTGAAGAAGCTGGTGATCTAGGAATTCTGTCCTCATAAGGAATTAGATAAGATTGAGAGGGAGTTCCTGCAGTTGGAGGCGGGAACCATGACACACCAGCAGTATACAACCAAGTTTAACGAGATTGCGAGGCTAGTACAGGATCAAGTGACGCCGATATCGAAGAAGATCAAGAAGTACATTCAAGGATTGCCAGCCGATGTTCACAGGCACTTGATCGCTGCCCGACCAAGCACTTTCAGGTCGCAGTGGATTTGGCTGGGAGGTTGTAAGGTGAGAGAGAAGTAACTGTGGTTGAGGTGAAGAAAGCAGGTGGTGGTGATAGAAACTGGAATGGGAAGAGGTTTGGACGTGGCAGTTTCACTCCAAATAACAAGAGAATGAAGGTGGATGACCGTTGCGTGGGGTCATCAAGTTAGGGAATAAAGAAGTATGGTAAATGTGGAAGAGAGAACGTTGGTGAGTGCAAGTTGGGAATGAATGTGTGCTTCAAGTGTGGGAAGCCCGGTCATGTGGCGAAGGTGTGTAGACTTATACGGTGTTTAACTGCGGAGAGGAAGGCCATGTAAGCAGGGACTGCAAAAAGCCACGGGCCAGGAGTTCTGGAATAAAGAAGAAGCTAGAGGAAGGAGGACAGAGGGTGAGTGCTAGAGCCTTCATAATGACGTGGGAGGAGGCCATAGAGGATCCCGATGTCGTGTCAGGTATGTTTCCAGTAAACAAACTTGTGCCTCTGTGTTATTTCATTCTGGTGCTAGTAGGAGTTTTATTTCTACTACTTTATGTGCTAAGTTGCCTGTTAGTAGTAGAAGTATTGGCGAACCTTTTGACATAGAAACTGCTATTGGTAAGTCCACTAGAATTACTCATGTGATAGAGGACTGTTCCATAGAATTATATGGTCATAAGTTTTCTACTAAGTTACATGTGATGCCCCTAGGAGGATTTGATGTAGTACTAGGGATGGATTGCTTAGCTACCTATGAAGCAACCATCATGTGTCGCAAGAAGATGATTAGACTAGTTGCGCCTGATGGAAGTTAGGTGACAGTGTACGGTGATCGCGTCACTACAATTCCAAAGGTGATTTCGGTGGCGGTGGCGGAAAAGTGCATGAAACATGGATGTATTGCCTATCTGGCCTACGTGAAAGATGTGGATGCGTCGATACCACAACTATCCGATGTGCCAGTGGTGTGTGACTTTCCAGACGTGTTTCCAGAAAACTTACCAGGTGTGCCACGGATCGCGAGATTGAGTTCCAAATTGATTTGATACCCGGTGCTCAACCCGTTGCCAAGGCACCATATCAATTAGCTCCGACTGAGATGAAGGAACTCATGGATCAATTACAAGAGTTAATGGATAAAGGGTTCATTCGACCGAGTATCTCTCCTTGGGGTGCTGTCGTCTTGTTTGTAAAGAAAAATGATGGTAGTATACGGATGTGCATCGACTACCGAGAGCTGGATAAGTTGACGATAAAGAGTCGGTATCCGTTACCGAGGGTTGACGACTTGTCTGATCAGCTACAAGGTGCCAGTTGGTTCTCGAGGATAGACCTCCAATCTGGTTACCATCAGCTGAAGGTGAAGGAGCGGGACATTCCTAAGGCAGCTTTCCGCACGCGTTATGGACACGACGGGTTTCTCGTCATGTCTTTCGGTTTGACTAACAAACTAGCTGCCTTTATGGATTAGATGAACCGAGTATGTCGGCCCATATTAGATAAATCAGTGATTATGTTTATTGATCATATCCTTATTTATTCGAAGGGCGAGGGAGAACATGTCGGCCACATACACGAGGTGTTGGAGACACTTAGAAGAGAAAAGCTATATGCTAAATTCTCTAAGTGTGCTTTTTGGTTACGCGAGGTGCAATTTTTGGGTCACGTGGTGAATGCTGAGGGAATTATGGTAGACCCGGCAAAGGTCGAGGGGGTGATGCAATGGAAGTCTCCAAAGACGCCATCTGAGATCCGTAGTTTCTTAGGTTTGGCGTGTTATTACAGGAGGTTCATCCAGGACTTTTCTAAGATAGCCTCACCTTTGACTAAATTGACTCGCAAGGATGTAAAATTTGTGTGGGGTCGAGAACAGGAGTGTTCTTGAGGAGTTAAAGACGAGATTAACTCAAGCTCCTCTCTTGACGTTACCCGAAGGGAGTGAGGAGTTAGTGGTATATTCGGATGCTTCTTATTCGGGACTAGGTTGCGTGCTGATGCAACGCGGAAGAGTGATAGCCTACGCATCCCAACAGCTCAAAACCCACTAAGTCAACTACCCTACTGATGGCTTAGAGCTTGCGGCGGTGGTCTTCGCGTTGAAGATTTGGAGGCACTACTTATACTGGACGAAGTGCACCATCTTCAAGAACCATAAGAGCTTAAAGTATTTCTTTGAACAAAAGGATCTCAACATGAGACAGAGGAGGTGGTTAGAGCTCATCAAGGATTATGATTGTGAGATCCATTACCATCCGGGTAAGGCCAATGTTGTGGCCAATGCCCTTAGCCGAAAGGAGAGACCCGAGCCGATTCGGGTGAAGGCTTATCAGTTGGTTATGACCGCTGATCTGATAACACAGGTGAAGGAATATCAAGATGAGGGGTTGAAAGAAGATCACCTTAATTCTGAAAGAATAAGAGGTCTAGTCACGGAGTTGGGAGAAAACACTCACGGAGTGAGAGCCCGCTTCGGACGGATGTGGATTCCTCGTTACAAAGATCTAAGGGGACGGATTATGGATGAAGCTCATAAGACTCGATACTCGATCCATCCCGGTGCCTCGAAGATGTATCAAGATATGAAGAAAGATTATTGGTGGCCGGGAATGAAGCGTGATATAGTGGAGTACGTGAGCAAGTGCCTTACTTGTTTGCAAGTGAAGGCGGAACATCAGAAACCATACAGGAAAATCCAACCGTTGGATATACCCTAGTGGAAGTAGGAGCACATCACCATGGACTTTATTACTAAGTTACCTCGTACGGCAAAGGGGTACGATCCTATTTGGGTGATAGTTGATCGCCTGATGAAGAGTGCTCATTTCCTACCGATCCACGAGACATATTCATTTGAGAGGTTGGCGGATCTGTTTATCAAAGAGATCATAGATCATCATGGTGTGCAAGTGTCTATCATGTCGGATCGTGATACTCGGTTTACATCGAAGTTTTGGAAGAGATTCCATGATGCAATGGGGACGAGGCTACATATTAGTATGGCTTATCAACCTCAGACAGATGGTCAGTCTGAGAGAACGATCCAAACGCTCGAGGATATGCTCCGAGCATGCGTAATCGATTTTGGAGGAAGTTGGGATGATCACTTACTGTTAACAGAATTCTCGTACAATAACAGTTATCATGCCAACATTGGTATGCCACCTTACGAGATGCTATACGGTAAGATGTGTAGGACACCCGTATGTTGGGGTGATATTGGGCAGAAAGAGTTAAGGAGCCTTAAGGTGATCGAGGCTACAATTGAAAAGCTAGAAAAGATCAAAGCCTTCATGAAAGCGGTGAAATATAGACAAAAGTCATACGCCGTTAAGGGGCGTAGATCGATGGAATTCAAGGTGGGTGACCGAGTTATGTTGAAGGTCTCACCTTGGAAGGGAATCATTCGGTTCAGGAAGCGAGGTAAGCTGAGCCCAAGGTACATAGGACCTTTCCGAATCATCACACAAGTAGGAGAGGTTACCTATTGATTAGAATTGCCAGATAAGTTAAGTGGAATCCATCCAACATTCCATGTATCTCATCTGAGAAAGTGCTTAGCTGATGAAGGTATGATTGTACCATCGGATGATATTAAAGTGGATGAATGGCTCAATTATATAGACCAACAAGTGGCAATCATTGATCAGAAAGAAAAGAGATTGAGGAATAAAGTGGTTCCACTGGTACGTGTACAGTGGAAGCACATGAAGGGTTTGGAGTCTACGTGGGAGACTGAGGAGGAGATGAGACAACATTACCCACAATTGTTCATAGAGTGACGGGTTTCGGGGACGAAACCTCTTTAAGGGGGGTGGACTTGTAAAACCCGGAAATTTTGTCTAAATGGAAGAAAGAAAAATAATAAGAAAAGAAAAGGAGAGTATCTTGTAAGAAAGGAAAAGCAGCCAAAGTGGAGGGGGCTAAGTGTAAAAAGGTACAAAACCTTATTATTTTATAATGTAAAGAGCATGGCAACCCATATCAACCACTTCACATCTACTTTTAGACTGAAAAAGAAAGAAGAAGAAAAAGGTGAAGCTTCTCTCGGGTTTTCAAGGAAAAAGGGACTGAAATCGAAATTAGTAAGCATTTTATGGGTTTTTGGTTTGGTTTTATAGATTTCTTGACCATGTAACCGAATTATACGTGTTCTTATGTATATATATGCTCGGTTGGATGTCTTAATATGTCTAGGTGTTAAGAAACCTTTGAAAGTTTGAGTTCAAAGAGTTTGAGACTTGAAAACAGTTAAGGTGAGTTTCTAGACTTCTTTGTCGCTGAAAATGCATGTAAAATTATTTTATAATTTCTATGTATGTAACCCGTATGCACATATGTATGAATGTTAGTGGGTTATGGTTGTTTATGTTATATTGGTGCTTAGAAAGGTAAATATAAGTTAAGAACAAGTTAGGATAGTGATTGGGACTGAAAACAACTTAGAAACATGTAAGTTGGTGCTCATGCGCCCAAACAGGGCCCATGCGCCTAAGAAATTGCCTTAGAAACACTAAGTATGGGCTCATGTGCCTGTATATCACCCCATGTGTCCAAATAATGCCTTAGGATTTCTAAGTGTAAGTTCATGCACCTGAACAGTAGTTCATGCGCCTAAGTTTTGGCTAAAATGTCTAAGTATAGGGTCATGCACCCAAATAGTACTCATGCGCCCAAAAGGCTCATGTGCCTAAGTGTTGAGATGGTTAAGTGTAGGCTCATGCGCCTGCATAGTTGAGAAACGCCCAAGCAGTCCTGATGCGCCTAAATAGTGTCCATGCGCCCAAATCTTAAAAAAATTTGAATTTTGAGGAAAAAACAGAATTTTAGGATTTGACCCTAGTTTGACCTATGGAATATTTTGGACTATTTTAAGCAAGATTATGTGAGGGTTTATGCATTATGATGATGAATGTGTTGTATGCATAGATGCATGAGATGTTACCTTTTATTGGTTTTCAAAATGTATTTATATTGTAATATAATATACATTAAGTATTATGTTATTACTTTAAGTAGTATGATGAATGTGTGAATGAAGGTAAAGTATAACGTAATGAATTGAAGGATAACAAAGTTGAAAAGTGAAATGTAATGAAAGAAAGAAAAGGTTTGCAAGCAGATTTAAAGGAGGATCACAACTCTTTGTGAGTCGTTAGCTCAACTATGTGTTTTATAACGTGTGATTTTAACCCATGACGGTTCACACACAGGGGATCAGTTTTGGTGACTGAATACATAGTATGAAATGGGAACCTTGTCATTCGACCCCGGGCTTTGTGCCAAGATATGATACGGCTTTGTGCCAGTTAGAAACGGGGCTTTGGGCTTGGAATGGTGGCTTTGGGCCACGAGCTTCATGCCAATTAGTAACGAGGCTTTATGGCTGGAATGGTGGCTTCGGGCCACGGGCTTTGTGCCAATTAGTATTAAGGCTTTGTGTAACATCTCGTATTTTTGTTATATTAAAAGTTAACTTTGTTAAATCTTAAAAGGGACTTTTGTGCCATTTTGAAACTTTGAGGACTTATTATGCTTGATAATTAATTTGGTGATTAACAAATTAATTAAATGAATAATAGAAATAATATTATTAATGTTTAAAACGTTTGTTTATTATTATAAAACTTAACATCAAGTTATAATAATCTTAATAAATATGACTTTTATAATAATAAAACTAATACTTGTAATTATACAAATAATTTTTACATTTGCTCATTTTGTTAACAATTTACAAAATCTAAATTATTGTTAAATATTAAAAACATTTAAAACTTAATGGGATAATAATCTTAAAAATAATTATTATAATAATAATAACAAGAATAATAATAATAATAATAATAATAATAATAATAATAATAATAATAATAATAATAATAATAATAATAATAAATAATTTAAATAATTACTAAAGGGTAAACATTAAAACTTAAGTTAAGGGGGCTTTAGCGTCATTTTATAAACTTTAAATAAAAGTTTATCACAAAATAATAGAAGTTCTAAACTTCAGGGACCAAAACTGTAACTATTTCTAAACCAACCCCCACCCCCTATTCTCTCCTGATTTTCCGGTCACCGGCCGGCCAATCTCCAGCCGAGCCCCGGTGACCACCAAACACCCATTAAATCACGTTTTTAATGGACCAATCAAACCGTAGTGGAACCGCGTACTCGAACCCATGATCAATTGAACCATTTCATTCGGCATTAAAGAGGTTGAACCAAAATCAAATTACTCAATCGATTCATAACCGTTCAACGTATGGATACTGATGAGTAATCAAATTAAATGATCAGAAACCTACATCCATTCACTACGAAACTAAATGAGCAGTTTAATTTGGGATTAACAAGCAATTAATCACTGATTCATAACCGAAGCAAACGAAACAAAGATGAAACTTGTTCGGGACTTAATCGACTAAATTGAACCTATTTAACAGAGGGGAAACACCACATTCGATCCCTTTAAACATACTATACACTCAATTGCTTGAAGATACAACAAAAACAATGAAATCAAGACCCATGTTCATCGCGTAAAGGATCGAAGCTTTACCTAGCATAAACACTTCAATTTGGTTGCAATCGAGTAAGTTTAAGACACCATTATGCTCGATTACACATAGGGATCAAAAGCCCTATGGTTAATCCGAGTGATTACATCGAATCGATCTTCGATTTGAGGCTAAACTATTCTAGGGTTTATAAGAATTGGGGGTTGATTTTTGATTGATTTTAAAAAGGTTAAAAACCAAATATAACCACGGCCGCGGCCCTGGTTTACTGGTTACACTCTCACATTCTGGACTTGAGGTCCCGGGTTCGAACCCGGGCACCCTCAAGTATTTTTTTAGCCTTTTTAGCCATTAAAAAAATTATAAGAAAATTTTTAAAAATTATAAAAATCATTTTTATAAACTTGTTTATTCAAAAAGTTATCTAATTATTTTCTGAAAAGTTATTCTTTTAAAAACCTTAATTTTTTAATATATAAAATATTATTTACAAATATTATAAATAGTTATCTTTTTATAAACATGGACATTAAATAATAATTTAAAATCATTAAATTATGATTGGGCACTATAGTACTTTTAGTTATGGAATATTCAAGATAATTACAATTATATATTTTTATAATTTCACAAATTACTTATAAACATTATTTTGGGTTATTTCTTTATAAAATATACTTTAAATAAAAACTTAAGTTAATAAATCATTATTGGTCAATGCGTTATTTTTATTGCTAAGGATTATAAAAACTTATTTACATTCTATTATGCCTAGTTTCTTTTATATATTAAAACACTTAAATGGTATAATTCTTTTATTTGAATAAAAATATAAATAATTACGTTATATAAATTTATTTACATATCAAAACCCTACAATTCTGTTGAAACCCTATTCCGTCGTTAAAACGTTAATCTTATTATTAACCCTACTCTTATAACATATACGTTTAGGTGCCTTGTCAAAGAATACTTTGGATTATCTTTTGATCTTTTATATCATCTTGTAATGCTTATATCCATGTGAGTATTTCCATACCCCTTTTTTCTTATTTTCACACGTTGGGGTGAAACATGTTAACTTATATTATTGCACTTGTAAACTTGTTTGAGACTTGTAAACTTATGGCAATTCATCATGTAAAGTTGTGGTTAGTTAAACTTTTGTGGTTACCATGTTATGGCGTTATATGTACAATCATTAACAATTGCTAGCCTAGCGAAGTCATAGATCTATGGGCCAGACAAGCCTGCTTGGTTAATCCAAGTACACTTAGCTAATCGTATATACTTTTAACGTTTGAGACTTGTAAAACTTTGTCGAGGTTTGATTGTTGCATTGTTCATAACATCCCTAATCACTTTATTCACTAACTTATAACTTGAATTGTCATCTTTTATATATTCTATGTATTGAAAACTATGGAATGCTCACCAACATTTTTATGTTGACCTTTTATTTTAACATGTTTCAGGAATAACCCAAGTATGCGTTCTACTCTTTAAAGCATATCTCACTTAGGATTGGACTTAGAGAAATAAACGAAGATATTGTTACTTTCAACCTTGTATTCATGATGTATCTTTGTTTGAGCCTTTTACTTGTATTGTTAAAATTGAATCTTGATTAATATAATTGGAATTTAAAATAGCTTTATGTGGCTGTGAACGATCTTAACTCTCATACTTCGACGTTTCCGCCGTCAAGGTTGGGGTGTGATAGATTGGTATCAGAGCCCATAACTATAGGGATTTAGGTTATTAGAAATGGTGACCTAGACTATAGCTTATGCATGAACCTTATAGAATGATATTCATATTCTTGTAAATATACATATGGTATGCATGCTACATAATGTTATGTCTTCTTATGTGCTACTTGATGCCTTAGCTTAGGATTGTCTTATAAATGTTTAAACTTTGTTACTTGTCTCCCTAGACTTATCTTTGACACTTTGACTCTCCCCGACAAATAAAACTTTCTAAACTTATTCTCGACAACGTGTGGAATCTACACTATTTATCGTGGGTTAAATTCCATAGGCTCTACGTCTAATCTATGAAAGTCTTATCAAGGTTTTGATTTCATGAACCTAAGAAATTTGTATGACTATAGACACCTGTATTCTGGATTTCCTGGCAAAAGGCCTTCGGGCTAAGGCAAGCATATCGTATAAATCTCATTGCGAGACCAGTTATGCTTACCTGGGGATTTCTGGGATGAGTGATAAACTATGGTCAACATATATGAGTTTCTAAGGCAAGTGGCTCAACTCACCTTGAAGTGTCAACGTTTCCAAATGGTAATGCGTTACCAAATGGAACCATCCTATTTGTATTTTAAACATCAAAAATCCTTGAATCCTTGGACTGGTTTATCACTGAAACTCCAATATCTTCTCATTCCTATCTTACAAAATGTTCTCGTTAATATTCAACTCGTGATACTCCTCGATTCTTACGTTCAAACATCGTTATACGTTGTGCGCCTTATGTAATTATCTTTATACCTTGACCAACGTGCACATGGATCTTAATATATCCAAAGATATCGGTCGTCTAAACCGAATGGTTCTCAAAACTTTAACTCGTTACTTATGGTTTTCAAATCTCTTTAAAAATGTGTCCCATAACTAAAGACATACAATGCTGTAAGGTGAAATTCTTACATTTCGGGATACTTTGTTTAGGCAAAGTGTAAATAGTGATCTGATTCGACCATTGAATCCGTTTACTTGACTTGAAACCCTTGAGATGAGTTATCACTTATAAGTACGCGTGTCTTCAGTAAGGTTATGATTGACCTCATAATTTGAGAAGTCCATTTCCTTTTGATTTTGAATCGAATGTTCACATCTCATTGTGATATCGAATCATTCTTGTCCTTGATTTCGTCTTCCCGATTTAAACCATCCAAGATTTGAACACTATCATAACAAATTCTGTTACCTCAAACTTTGACCTTACAATTTGTAAACATGATTTCCCTTTTATTGCATTGATGTAACTTGAAATTTTCTGAATTTCTAATTGATATTCTCTTCCTTTCGTTGTTAAGACGAACTTCATACCGTTTGCATTGTGGTAGATGCAAGAGTTGCAAGTCAACTTATGACTAAGAACACTCGTATCTTCTAAATAATTCTATCTCACCAAAACAGGGGTGATTCCCTTACCATGGTGATGATTCTTTATTCGTTTCGATAAATGGTTTCCAATTGTGTGTTTATGAAATTTCATCCTCTGGATTGGGATGATTTCTTTATCTTGAGGATTGACTTCAATTATTCTCGTTGGAACTTGCATTTCATAAATGACATGATCTCACCAAAATAGGATTGAAACCCGTACTTTGGTGACAAATGTCTATCCGCGATTGTTTTCTTGTTATTATGAAGCTCAATCATCAAGATAGGCGTGAATTCCATACCTTGATGATAATTTCATTTTTATAGAATGTATTTTCTCAAATGAAACGACCTCATCAATGTAGGAGTGAATTCTGGATTTTGATGAAGAATTTCATTTTTGCTATATTTTGTTTTTTTGTAAAACTTCACCGTTAAGATAGGAGTGACTTCCCTTACCTTAATGGTGAGTTACCTCGTCTTGTTTCCGTGGATCCATAATAATGAGTTAGGATCGAACTTTTTGATTTGGTAAGTTAGGAGTCATACTTTGGGAAATACACTATCAAGCTAGGAGTGAAAACCACACCTTGATGACTATTCTCATTTCTTGATCTTCAACTTACCAAGGTTGTAATCAAGTGACGAGAAGCATGTAGTAACTTGAAGGGTGAAAAAATGTTAATGTTTCGACCTATCAAGCCAAAGTATGATCTTTAGACTTGAAAGGAGATCCGATCGCTTTAGGATGATTTTGATTCCAAGCTTGGAGCATTTAAATTCTTAATTTGATTTCTTTCCCTTTATTCTCATGTTTTGATTTGATCTAGCTATATGGAACCATTCATTCCTTATTCATCGACTTTCATTTTGAGTTATCATCAAAACCTGATTGCGTGATGGTAGCCTTCCTAAACAATCTTTTTGCTAAAGACATTATCAAATTATGCTCATGTCTTTCTAGTCATACAAATGTTCTCAGCTGTGCTTATGGTTTGTTAAACTGCATATGTAAACTGTACTTAGAGATTGCAACCTTGCAAAACATGTTTACAAATACCTTTCTTATTGTTTGCGTCATTACTTGAATCGCTTTTGAATCCTTAACCTTGGAAATCTTTAAAACTCTATTTGATTTTGATCAACGAGACTCGTTATTACTTACATTATGACGTGGAGGTTCATAAACCTTCGTAACTTGTAGTCATGGGTTTGGCATAAAGGAAAAGACGTAACTTGGTATGTGTCCAAGTGTCTTACATTCACATATGACAAGACTTAACATTCGTGATCCTATGGATCTCCTGTTTAACTTTTCTTTCAACTAAAATGCTTCTTATCTTAGAGGACATGATAACAATTGGTGCATTATAGACCGATTGGCTAATTTCATATTGACTTATGTGGGATAACGGGTCGAGAAATTTACTTGTATCTGATTCAAATATTCGTATACCGTGGTATGGCGTTAAAACACCGATCGTTATTTTGGATAACTGATTCACTTTCTGTTTTAATAATGTTCCTAAACATCGTTGTGAACTCATTCTAAAATCTTCCCATATCGTATTACTCTTAGACCGATGGTTTGATCAAAAGAGCAATACATATTCACAAGATATGTGTTAAGATCGTTTCATCATATATAATGACGCTTGGGATTCTTAAATTCCAACGACCACTCTTTCATACAATTGTTGGCCTTTTATTGATTTCAAGACATCACTTTACTATGAAATTATATTCTAGAAGTTGTGACTTAAAAATATAATATACCACGGTAACTCGTCATCATTTTCCAACGTTTCATCTCAAAACATCTCGTACTTCACTGTAAGAGTTCAAGTTGGTATATATTATGTCAAGAATCTTGTAAGATTCCATAAAGTGAAGCGTTCATCTGTAATCAAACGTCAAACATTGTTCGTTGTACACTTACCTTGCATCATAATTCCTTGGTTCATCTAAGTTCATTTTAATTTCGGGACGAAATTCTTTTAAGTTGGGGAGACTGTAACATCTCGTATTTTCGTTATATTAAAAGTTAACTTTGTTAAATCTTAAAAGGAACTTTTGTGCCATTTTGAAACTTTAAGGACTTATTATGCTTGATAATTAATTTGGTGATTAACAAATTAATTAAATGAATAATAGAAATAATATTATTAATGTTTAAAACATTTGTTTATTATTATAAAACTTAACATCAAGTTATAATAATCTTGATAAATATGACTTTTATAATAATAAAACTAATACTTGTAATTATACAAGTAATTTTTACATTTGCTCATTTTTTTAACAATTTATGAAATCTAAATTATTGTTAAATATTAAAACATTTAAAACTTAATGGGATAATAATCTTAAAAATAATTATTATAATAATAATAACATTATAATAATAATAACAACAACAACAACAATAATAATAATAATAATAATAATAATAATAATAATAATAATAATAACAATAATAATTTAAATGATTAATAAAGGGTAAACATTAAAACTTAAGTTAAGGGGGCTTTAGTGTCATTTTATAAACTTTAGATAAAAGTTTATACACAAAATAATAGAAGTTCTAAACTTCGGGACCAAAACTGTAACTATTTCTAAACCAACCCCCAACCCCCTTTTCCCTCCCGATTTTCCGGTCACCGGCCGGCCAATCTCCGGCCGAGCCCCGGTGACCACCAAACACCCATTAAATCACGTTTTTAATGTACCAATCAAACTGTAGTGGAACCGCGAACTCAAACCCATGATCAATTGAACCATTTCATTCGGCATTAAAGAGGTTGAACCAAAATCAAATTACTCAATCGATTCATAACCGTTCAACGTATGGATAGTGATGAGTAATCAAATTAAACGATCAGAAACGTACATCCATTCACTACGAAACTAAATGAGCAGTTTAATTTGGGATTAACAAGCAATTAATCACTGAATCA
The DNA here is from genome assembly GCA_024085815.1 of Flaveria linearis. Classification (NCBI taxonomy): domain Eukaryota; kingdom Viridiplantae; phylum Streptophyta; class Magnoliopsida; order Asterales; family Asteraceae; genus Flaveria; species Flaveria linearis. The sequence goes on from CM044014.1 coordinate 38,184,108, forward strand.
TAACCGAAGCAAACGAAACAAAGATGAAACTTGTTCGGGACTTAATCGACTAAATTGAACCTATTTAACAGAGGGGAAACACCACATTCGATCCCTTTAAACTTACTATACACTCAATTGCTTGAAGATACAACAAAAACAACGACATCAAGACCCATGTTCATCGCGTAAAGGATCGAAGCTTTACCACGCATAAACACTTCAATTTGGTTGCAATCGAGTAAGTTTAAGACACCATTATGCTCGATTACCCATAGGGATCAAAAGCCCTATGGTTAATCCGAGTGATTACATCGAATCGATCTTCGATTTGAGGCTAAACGATTCTAGGGTTTATAAGAATTAGGGGTTGATTTTTGATTGATTTTAAAAAGGTTAAAAAGCAAGTATAACCATGGCCGCGGTCCTGGTTTACTGGTTACACTCTCACATTTGGACTTGAGGTCCCGGGTTCGAACCCGGGCACCCTCAAGTATTTTTTTAGCCTTTTTAGCCATTAAAAAAATTATAAGAAAATTTCTAAAAATTATAAAAATCAGTTTTATAAACTTGTTTATTCAAAAAGTTATCTAATTATATTCTGAAAAGTTATTCTTTTAAAAACATTAATTTTTTATATACAAAATATTATTTACAAATATTATAAATAGTTATCTTTTTATAAAAATGGACTTTAAATAATAATTTAAAATCATTAAATTATGATTGGGCACTATAGTACTTTTAGTTATGGAATATTCAAGATAATTGCAATTATATATTTTTATAATTTCACAAATTACTTATAAACGTTATTTTGGGTTATTTCTTTATAAAATGCACTTTAAATAAAAACTTAAGTTAATAAATCATTATTGGTCAATGCGTTTTTTTTATTGCTAAGGATTATAAAAACTTATTTACATTCTATTATGCCTAGTTTCTTTTATATATTAAAACACTTAAATGGTATAATTCTTTTATTTGAATAAAAATATAAATAATTACGTTATATAAATTTATTTACATATCAAAACCCTACAATTCTGTTGAAACCCTACTTCCTCGTTAAAACGTTAATCTTATTATTAACCCTACTGTTGTAACATATACGTTTAGGTGCCTTGTAAAGGAATACTTTGGATTATCTTTTGATCTTTTATATCATCTTGTAATGCTTATATCCATGTAGGTATTTCCATACCCCTTTTTTCTTATTTTCACACGTTGGGGTGAAACATGTTAACTTATATTATTGCACTTGTAAACTTGTTTAAGACTTGTAAACTTTATGGCAATTCATCATGTAAAGTTGTGGTTAGTTGAACTTTTATGGTTACCATGTTATCGCGTTATATGTACAATCATTAATAATTGCTAGCCTAGCGAAGTCATAGATCTATGGGCCAGACAAGCCTGCTTGGTTAATCCAAGTACACTTAGCTAATCGTATATACTTTTAACGTTTGAGACTTGTAAAACTTTGTCGAGGTTTGATTGTTGCATTGTTCATAACATCCCTAATCACTTTATTCACTAACTTATGACTTGAATTTCCATCTTTTATATATTCTATGTATTGAAAACTATGGAATGTTCACCAATATTTTTATATTGACCTTTTATTTTTAACTTGTTTCAGGAATAACCCAAGTATGCGTTCTACTCTTTGAAGCATATCTTGTCACACCCTCAAAATCCACGTGCGGAGTTTTACCTCAAGGCGTGTGAACAAACCAGGATCACAGTCAATAGTTACTCAGAACGACTCTATATGCTACGTTTAACATAACAAACCAAACCAGAGTTCAAACTTTAAAAATCATGCGGAAGCGTATAGTAATAAAACAACCCAAAATATAAAAATGTATAAAATGGCAAAACATGCGCTAACCAACTGTTTAAAATCCAAAATGTAAAGATAAACAAATGTATCATTGTAAAGTATCAGGATGCATGCTTGACTCGTGCAGTGCTCCTACTGGCAATCCGGATTAACGACCTGAGAATAGCATACTAAAAGAGTCAACACAATAGTTGGTGAGTTCAAGAGTTTGCGTATAAACATAACAGTTTATCAATAGTGTATAAATAAGCATGTGCATTGTAATAGATAGCTAGTCCATTAACAAATTGATATTAATACATAGTGATTTTGACATTGAAGCTGACTGTGTTATGTTTGCCTCCCGTCACGACTTCACCATATCGTGACGAATAATCATAGGACAAATTGCACCCGGTTGACCTCGAGTCACACAGGTAGGGCTTGTCAGACCCAGTAGTACTACCCAAGTTTCCCCACTATCCAATATTAACAATTCGAAAGTGTGAGGACTTTATCATGGTAAACAGCACCATATTAATATCATACACATCTTAAATATAAAAAGCGTTTGTAACATTACCAGTATGCTATCTCCCCCGAAAGAGGTTTAGTAAAACAGTAGGGCATGAACTCACCTGATACGCATATTGTGTACTAGAGTTTACTTGAAAGAAAAGTGAACAGTCAACCCTCAGAGGTTACCTAGATCACGTAAGTACATGAGTTTGTGTAAACAGTGAATATGAGAAACCCTAAGTGCACCATAACCAAGGACTCAAGGTTTTAGAAGAATAGACATGTTTGACCCAGTTGACCCGTTTGACCCGTTGGTGACATTATGTGTTGTAAACCATTTAAAAAGTCATGAGCATATATCATACAAGTCATGTAAGTTCTTAGTATCTAGCATACTCAGTGTGTTCATAACACAACTAGTGTATCATATAACAGGTTAGATCATGCATAACCTACTTATATAATCTATAATTATGATTTAGCACATATGGAACAAAACAGATAATCTACCAAATAATCATCCATACTAATCACAACACATTCAATATATCCAATACATACCACATACATCAATATGATCAATTTCCAGTCCCAAACATGATGTCCTAGTTACTAATCAACATACCAAACCATACATGATTATCAAAGTGCATAAATCACCCAATAACCTACTAAACATTCCATACAACCAAATTAACAGGTTCTACCACATTAAACATCCACAATAAGCATTCTAATATGATCCTAAGCCATGAATAAGTCCAATTCCCAATATCCAAGGTTCATGCACAATAAAGTTTCCCTTTTGGGAAAGTTCATCCCAAAACCTACTAAACACACAGGTACATACAATTCATCAATAATATACTATTTCAAGCTCATAACAACATCCAAGCATGATCAACAACATCAAACCAACCTAATTCATCAATTCATATCTAAAAAGTTTCTACTTTTGGCAAGATATGAACAACAACATCCAACCTAAGATTTCTAGCATTCTTAGCAACAATCTAGAATTCATATCATAATCCCAATGTTCATACAACATCATTAACACCCTAATAACACCAATTCATCCTTGAATTATCAAGTTCATACACAAAAGTTACTATTTTTAGTAACCTATGAACAAAGTTCTCAATTCACCAATTTCTTGCATGATTCATGTTTCCTAGCATTCATACTAACTAATTAACATCCAAACAACATCAAACAACAATCAATTCCATAAAAGCCCCAAAATTTTCGAATTAGGGTTCATGTATATCAAGGTTCATGATCAATCATCCAAAAGTGTAGTTTTCTTGCATAATCAACCTTAAACAACATACATATAACCTAACTAACATGTTAACATCAACAAAACATCAAATTTCAGCCCTATGAACATCAATTTCGCAGCCTATGGTTCGGCCAAGTCAAGAAACCCACAAAAACATCAAAACTAACCTTCAATTCACGTATATACTTGTCAAGGAAGGTCCAAATCGCGTTCTAGTGCTTGGAATCGATCAAAACCATGAAGATTTGAGGGTTCTTGGCTGAAAAACGCAGGGAAGGGGGGAAGAGAGCTGCAGGTCGGTCTAATGGGGGAAAGGGTGGGGTTTGGGTGTTTTATTTTAACCAATTTACAAGTACACCCCCTCTAAAACTTGCACTTTGTATTTTTTTAAAAGTTAAGTTTTTAACTCTTTGTAATGTGTTTTTAACTTAACAACATAAACATATAACTAATGGTAACCCTTAGATGTTTTATTTTGTAAAAACACAAGACATACGAAATAAAACACGCGTTTCCGCGTTACGTGATAAAATTCTCGAATAGTCTTTAAATCGCGTAAACACATAAGCATAACACAATAATCATATAATCAAGTAGATTATTATTAAATTAACATTATTAATTATTATTAGGTCACCAACGTCAAACGACAATTAGTGTGTGCTTACGACGCGTGTATGTAAAACTTAACGGAACTAACGGAGTTTAGTAACGGAAAATCACCTGATGTCACATTATCCCCATGTTGAAAGAATTTTTGTCCTGAAAATTGCGTTACATGGTGAGAGTGTTCCATCACACGGTGAGAGTGTTCCATCACTGGTCTACTGCATTGGCACGCAGAAATCAAAATCGAGTGAGTTTTGGATGAGTTGTCACATCATCCCCATGTTGAAAGAAATTTCGTCCCGAAATTTAAATCAATACCTTCGTCTGCAGGCATCGTCTCGAACAGTTGAGGGTACTTAAGCTTCTTTTGATCTTCACGTTCCCACGAGAATTCCGGTCCACGTCGCGAGTTCCAACGAATTTTGACTATAGTTATTTTGCTCTGCTTAAGTGTTTTCACCTCACGATCCATCACCTCGACTGGTTCTTCGATAAAGCGTAATTGTTCATCCACTTGAACATCTTCTAGTGGTACAATTAGTGTCTCATCCGATAAACACTTCTTCAGATTTGAAACATGAAACACATTGTGGACTCCACTCAATGAATCAGGTAAGGCTAGCCGATAGGCCACTGGACCTATCCTTTCCAATATCTTAAATGGTCCAACATACCTCGGATTTAGCTTTCCTCGCTTGCCAAACCGAACTACGCCTTTCCACGGTGAGACTTTCAGTAACACTTTGTCGCCAATTTGGAATTCTATAGGTTTCCATCTCTTGTCAGCATAACTTTTCTGTCTATCTCGCGCTGCAGCCATACGATTCCGTATCTGCACAATCTTCTCAGTGGTTTCATGTATTAGCTCGGGACCCGTTAGTTGACTATCACCAATTTTAGCCCAGCAAACTGGTGATCGACACTTTCTTCCATACAAAACCTCGAAAGGTGCTGCCTGTATGCTAGTGTGATAACTGTTATTATAGGAGAATTCCACCAAAGGCAGGTGAACTTCCCAGTTGTTCCCGAAGTCAATCACACAAGCACGCAGCATATCCTCCAAAGTCTGTATGGTACGCTCACTCTGTCCGTCGGTTTGTGGATGATAAGAAGTACTCATATCCAATCGTATACCCAGAGATTTCTGCAGTGATTGCCAGAAGTGTGACGTGAAACGAGCATCGCGATCAGAGATAATTGAGATTGGTACGCCGTGTCTCGAAAGGATTTCTTTAAGATACAATCGGATTAGTTTCTCCATCTTATCCGTTTCCTTGATTGCAAGGAAGTGAGCGGACTTGGTCAACCGATCCACAATAACCCAGATTGTGTCACAACCGGTATTAGTCCGGGGTAATTTCATGATAAAATCCATAGAGATTTGTTCCCATTTCCGCATTGGTATCTCGGGTTGTTGTAACAGTCCAGATGGTTTTTGGTATTCCACCTTCACCTTCGAACAGGTCAAACACTTGCTCACATACGTAGCTACATCCGCCTTCATATTAGGCCACCAATAGTGCGCCCTTAGGTCATGATACATCTTGTCAGATCCAGGATGTATGGAGTATTTAGACTTGTGTGCCTCGCTCATAACCAAATCCCTCATATTTCTATAAACAGGCACCCAAAGTCTATCCATGAAGTACCGAATTCCATCCTCTTTCACTACTAATTGTTTATCCATTCCCCGTAATGATTTAGAACCAATATTTTCCTCTTTCAAGGCTTCTATCTGTGCCTCCTTAACTTGTTCGGGTAGTTGAGTACTAATTGTAGGTTGTAAGGCTCGCACCCGCCTGGGTTTAACTATTTCTTTTCGGCTTAATGCATCGGCAACCACGTTCGCCTTTCCAGGATGGTACTTGATAGCGCAATCATAATCATTCAGAAGCTCTACCCAACGTCGTTGCCTCATATTCAACTCCTTTTGCTCAAAGATGTGCTGAAGACTCTTGTGATCGGTATAGATAGTACATTTGGTACCGTACAAGTAATGTCTCCAAATCTTCATGGCAAAAACTACTGCACCCAATTCCATGTCATGGGTGGTATAGTTCTTCTCGTGAACCTTCAGTTGTCTCGAGGCGTAGGCTATCACCTTATCTCGCTGCATCAAGACACAACCCAATCCTTGAATGGATGCGTCACAATACACCACGAAATCATCTGTCCCCTCTGGCAGTGCCAATATCGGTGCACTACAGAGTTTCTGTTTTAACAACTGAAAAGCCACCTCTTGACTTTCACCCCATTTGTATGTCGTTCCTTTGTGGGTCAAAGCTGTGAGAGGTTGTGCAATCTTAGAAAATCCCTCTATGAATCGTCGGTAATACCCCGCTAATCCCAGAAATTGCCTTATCTCACTCGGTGTTTTGGGTATAGCCTAATTCTTTATCACCACAATCTTGGCAGGATCAACATGTATACCCTTCTCATTAACGATATGACCTAGGAACTGCACTTCGCGTATACAAAAGTCACACTTAGAGAATTTAGCGTACAGTTGCTCATTCTTCAGTAATTCCAAGATTAATCGTAGATGCTCTTCATGGTCCTCCTTGGTCTTAGAGTATATCAGTATGTCATCGATAAACACAATAACAAACTGGTCGAGATAGGGTTTGCACACGCGATTTATGAGATCCATGAACACCGCAGGTGCATTTGTCAACCCAAAAGGCATGACCAAGAACTCGTAATGACCATAACGAGTACGGAATGCGGTTTTGGAGATGTCTTCCTCACGAACTCTTAGTTGATGATAACCAGATCTCAAGTCGATCTTCGAATAATAACTTGATCCCTGAAGCTGATCAAACAAGTTGTCGATTTGAGGTAGAGGGTATCGGTTCTTGACTGTGACTTTGTTTAACTCTCTATAATCGATGCACATTCGAAACGTGCCATCCTTCTTCTTAACAAAAAGGACAGGGGCTCCCCAAGGTGATGTGCTAGGTCGAATAAAGCCCTTATTTAAAAGCTCCTGAAGTTGTGATGACAACTCCTGTATTTCGTTCGGTGCTAATCGATAAGGTGCTCTAGCAATCGGGGCTGCGCCCGGAGTCAGTTCAATTTGGAATTCCACTTCACGATGAGGTGGTAGTCCAGGAAGATCCTCTGGAAACACCTCTGGAAAGTCTCGTACCACGGGAATGTTTTCTATTTTTCTTTCCTCTGGTTGCTTATCGGTGACGAGTACCAGAATAGCCAAACGGCCTTTTCGCAATAACTTTTGTGCTTTCATGTAAGAGATAATGCCCATCACTGCACCACTCCTATCACCTTGGATTGTAAGGATTTCGTCACTAACAGGGATTCGTATGATTTTTTTCGTGACATATGACTTCCGCTTGCTTATTAGAGAGCCAATCCATGCCTACCACAACGTCGAAACTTCCTAGTGTAACAGGCAGAAGATCTATAGCGAAAGTATGACCAGCGAGTTCTATCTTACAGTCTCTAAGGATGTGTGTTACATGGATTTGTTTACTGTCAGCCAATTCTACGGTATATTTGGATTCTAAGGCAGAAGGGATATCACTTAGGAGACTACAGAACTTTAAGGACATGAAACTCCTATCGGCTCCAGTATCAAACAGTACTGTAGCAAAACATCCATTGACAGAAAACCTACCAGTAACAGTTGTAGGGTCATTTAGAGCCTCACCATAGCCAATGACGAAGGCTCTCCCTTTGGCTCCATTATTGTTACCACCGTTTCCATAATTATTGTTGTTGTTGCCTTGATTGTTGTTTTGACCATTGCCATTACCGTTTTTCCTCAGCTGCGGGCAGTTTCGCCTGTAGTGCCCTTCTTTCCCACACTCAAAGCAACCCTTTAGAGTCTCATGAGGTTGCTGTGGCTTCCTAACCAAATCACCACAGCAATCCTTGGCTAAGTGTCCCATTTTGCCACACCGCTAACACTTGTAATTGTCACATCTCCCAACATGATGATAGTTGCATCGCGTACACCTCGGCTGTTTACCACCGTAACCGCTCGATCCTTGATTGTTCGAGGCTGACTGGTTGAAATTACGATTGTTGTCGAACCTCATGTGTTGTTGTTGCGGTGGTTGCTGCTGAGATTGATGTTGACCACCGGACGATGATGCTCTATTGTTGTTGTTGTTGGTGTTGGAGGCATCCCACTTCCTCTTGTTGTCGGGCACGCTCGCCACAGCGCCCTGTTTTGGTAACCGTCCTTGCTCCACAGCTTCATCAGTTAGTTTGTGGGCTAGGCGGATAGCTTGCTGGATAGTAGCCGGGTTGGAGGAAGTCACCATACTCCTAATCTCTGGCACCAATCCCCGGATGTAGTGTTCCACTCGCTTGTGCATCTCGTTTACCATTCCTGGACATAGGGTAGCCAGTTCATGAGTTCTTGTGGTATAAGCCTCGATCTCTGAACCTTGCATTTTCAGCTGCCAAAATTCCATTTCCATCTTTTGGACTTCGCTTCGAGGACAGTACTCCTCGGTCATCATATCTTTAAACTCATTCCAAGGGAGTTCATTTGCCATGCCTTGCCCCAGCATCTGCACTTGAGCATTCCACCAAGACAATGCAGCACCATCCAACGTCCCGGTAGCGTATTTCACCTGGTCAGCAGGTGGACAGTTACACTTTGAGAACACGGACTCCGTCTTCTCAAACCACCTTACCAACCCTATAGCTCCCTCGGTTCCACTGTAGGTGTGAGGCTTGCAGTCCATAAAGGACTTGTAGGTACACGCTGGTGGTCTTGCTGGCTGTCCTATTTGGGTAGCAGCTACTACTGCCTGGACTATTGCATTTATTAGAGCAGCCAATTCCGCAGGGGTCATACTAATAGTACTGGCGCCTTGGTCACCGGCACCTTGGTCACCGACGCCACGTCCACGCCCGCGTCCTCGACCACGTCTATGTCCTCGGGCATCCATTATTCACTTTACATTCACAAATACAATAATGAGTAATGAATCAATCGAACAAAACTGCTGTTTGAGGCTACTCATTAAAGTATAGTAAATAATAAGAAAGTAATGAATTCGTCATCACCACAACATTTATAACAAAAATAATAACCAAAGGTAAATAAATTTGCAAATGAGTCTCAAATTATTTATCAATGTCAAAATTTGAGTTTGTTGTTCGGGTGGAGAAACAACTCTTCCCACATAGGTTCCAAAATAAAGAAACGCTACGTAGTCCAAATCGTTTAAAGGAAATAGAATAGAATCAATCAACTATGTCATGTCGTAGTGTACAGACATCGCTCGTGAGTCGCCGGACCCGGTGTTGTTCCGTGTCCAGTGCTGCCACCAATGCAGCAATCACCTGCTCGTTGGACTGCACCATCCTCGGGAGTGAAGGTAGTGGTTGCTCGGTGTTGGTCCTAGTTCTAGGTCTCGGTGTTGGTACACGTTCCCTATACATGAGGTGATCTACGAACTCAGGGTAGAAACTCCAGTCTCGTGGAGGGTCGTGTTCAGGTGGCACAAACGGTTGATCCTAGTCAAACTCTCCTTGTGGGTAGTCCAAACGAGGTCAGTCAAGTCCATCGTCGGGTACTGGTCCAGGAGGAGGGGACTCTGATCGGGTGGGTAATGCTGGTCGTTTACCAGGTGCTCTCGATGAAGATGCCATGCTGTAGAGAGTGTGATTTGTGTATGCCAATGAGTATACAGTAGAAAAATCAGGAACAAGTAACTAACTAACTGTGTGCGGTTATAGTCTAGTGTGTATGCAACCTAGTTCTCTATAACCTATGGCTTTGATACCAATCTGTCACACCCTCAAAATCCACGTGCGGAGTTTTACCGCGAGGCGTGTGAACAAACCAGGATCACAGTCAATAGTTACTCAGAACGACTCTATATGCTACGTTTAACATAACAAACCAAACCAGAGTTCAAACTTTAAAAATCATGCGGAAGCGTATAGTAATAAAACAACCTAAAATATAAAAATGTATAAAATGGCAAAACATGCGCCAACCAACTGTTTAAAATCCAAAATGTAAAGATAAACAAATGTATCATTGTAAAGTATCAGGATGCATGCTTGACTCGTGCAGTGCTCCTACTGGCAATCCGGATTAACGACCTGAGAATAGCATACTAAAAGAGTCAACACAATGGTTGGTGAGTTCAAGAGTTTGCGTATAAACATAACTGTTGGGTCTGAAGGATAGTCTAATATTATCAACATAGTCAAAGTCAACAAAAGTCAACGTCACGGTCAATGTCAACAAAAGTCAAACGATGCGTTCGGGACGAAGATTAGAGACAAGACGTTGAAGATATATTTGTCTAGGATGTTTATTGTTAGTAAATATATTTTGTGTCGACAAAATATATTTAATCTTGTTTTTAGACATTTTGGGTTTTAATTGTAATTTCTAATTGTCATAGTTTAGGGTCCTAAGTGTAATTAGTAAATTGTCATTTACTATAAATAGTAAAGTATGACAATTAGGGTAAAGAGCTTGAATGAGCTAAGTGGTTAGGGTTTCCAACTTTCAGATTATTTTGTAATCACTTTATGGATCAAATGGGGTTTTTCATTGATGTTCTTGAGTGTTCATAAAAGTTTTTCATATTTTATCATTTTGATCCAAATCTTCATTTTGTTTGATTGATTCAAGTGCTCCTGGACTAACAATTTGGTATCAGAGCCAACTTGAATCAATTTTCATTGCTGATTTGAAGATTGTATTACTGATTTTTGAAATTTCGTAGAGAGAGAAAGTGAGGGTTTAGAGAGAGAAACTAGATCTGAGTTTTTGTGTTCATCCATATCACTGTTTTGATCAGATATACAACATTTCAGAATAGATTTACAACTTCTGCTATCATATTTTACATCTACAAATCGTTTTATACAAGAAATCAAAAAGAAATTTGAAGTTTAAAGTTGTTTCTCTCACACACAGTTGTGTGTGTGTTCTTGGTGTTCTTCAAATCTTCAAACATTCAACATGAGAAACTACTGACGAAATTCGCACAATCTGAACGAAAGTTCAAATTTCTCCAGCGAATCTAAGGTGATTTCCGACCAAATCATCAGTTCCGGGCGAAACTACTGTTTCTCCGGCGAAAGTACGCATTTTCCGGCGAAACTAATTCCCAAACCAGCGAATCTATAAGCTGCGAAATAAATAAAAAAAACACAGATCTGCGAAATTAGAAATCTTTCTGCGAAATTAGAAATCTTTCTGCGAAATTAGAAAGATTTAACAGCAACAACAATACTCATCAACAAGAATCAAAACCACAAACCTAAGCGTATCAGAAGAGGGAGGGGTTTCAGTAATCGATATTCTTATGCACATAGATACCATTCACCAGATCGTTCACCGGTCAGATCTTATCGCTATGGGAGGAGCGACCGTGACAGGTATTCAAGCAATAGGCGCCGCAGCCCCCTGAGGGACAGAAGTCCACCAAGGTACAGAGCTAGAAGAAGCAGGACCCGAAGCCCAAGTGTATCACGAAGCCCTGTCCGCTACCGGCGCACCTCACCACTCCTTTCCACCATCGCGACCTCCATCACCACCGGCGCACCTCACCCCCTTTCCCCCGTCACCCTCCAACCCCCTTCGCACAACCACCACCGGCGCACCTCACACCACCCAACTTCATCACCACTATGGGTTGACCTAATCCACCACCACGCGCTGCCGTCGCAGGCCGTCGGCCGACGACCACCACCGCGCCACCGCCGAGTCGCCGCCACCTGCGGCTCTTTCATTGTCGTGAGGCTGCTGCCCCATCACCGACCTGCTCCTGTTTCTCTCTCTAAGTTCTCTTATGTGTGTGTTTTTGGTGGTATAATTGGAGTGGATGTTGACAAAAGAAGAAGAACTGGGCATGATAATCGAATGGGGGATACCGAGAGAGAGGTTGAGACTTTGAGTTTGAGGGAGTTTGAGATTTGTGTTTGAGAGTACTTTTCAAATATCAGATCTGAAGTAGTTGTCTTATTAGTATTTAAATCACATCTGAGAAGTGATTTAGGGTTTTTATTGGTATTGGGTTAACCCTCATTGGGCTGGTTTTTAATTGGGTTTATTAAATTGGGCTGAATTTATAAAACAAAGGTCTAGGCTTATAAAATAAAAATCACAGAAAATTGACAAATTGGGATTAATTGCTTTCATCCCGATAAAGAAATTTTCAACGTTTTTAAAAGAAATTTTCAGCTTGACCCCAGTTGCTAAGATTTTCTAGCGTGACATTTAAGAATATATTTTTCCCGGGGGAGAATTATTTTACAATTTTTGGGAAAAATATTTTTTGTGTCGTTTAATTGTTCAAAAATGTCATCTTCAGAAGACTTTAAATCAGATAATCTCACAACGGCTCAAAGCCGGTTTGACTGTTTTGCAGGTATGAAGAATGAAAAGTTGTCTGATTTCATTGATCGATTTATATCTGTGTCAAATAATCTGAAGAAGCATGACCCCCAACTCACCAACTATGAACAAGTTCAACAGCTTCTTAAATCTCCTCCACCGGAGTGGAGTTCTCAGGTTAAAATGCTTAAGAACGAAAGAAATTTTCTTGATTACAAGTTAATAGATGTGATCAACAAGCTAAAATCTACTGAGCTGGATATCAAGAGAAGAGAATTTCATCAAGCCGTGTTTCCATCTCAAACTAACAGAATGAATGTATCTGTTATTTCTTCTACGACAAGCATTCTTGATTACAAGACCGAGATGATTGAGAGGTTGAAGTCGGGGAAATTCATTCTGATTCAACTGATGAAATCAGAGAGACTGTAAAAGAGAATTGTGAAGCCTTGAGAGTTGGTAATAAAAGTGAACATGTTTGTGAGAGAACTGATGCTAATGAAGCTGAGAAAAATGATAAAGGAAAGAAGGAAACTGAGGATGAAAAGACGCTAAAGGGCAAGGAAGAGGAACATAAAAGAAACACAAGGGTCTGCAACTGCGAGAAAGCCTTAGAAGCTGAAAGAATTGTCATGGGACTTCCATATGAGACAGTTCAGGATATGTGTTCTTCTGCTTGTAAAATTCGTTTGTTTGGTATCTATAAAGCAAATAGGTTATTGCTAGATAATGAAAAAGGATTAAAAACCATAAACAAAGAACTCAAGCAGAATGAAATTGCTTTTTCAAAGAAACTTAATGAAGCATTGGCTGAAATTGTTCTTTTGAAAAGAAATCTTTTGGAAAGAAATTTGGAAATTAATATTTTAAGAGAAAGAGCAGTTCTAGCTCAATTTGAAACGACTTAGATTCAAACAAAGCTCGATAAATGGACTCTTTCACAGATGAAAAAGGATGAGCTTATTGCTAAACAACAAGGGGCGCGTATAAAACATGGGATTGGATATAAATCTGATGGTGAAACTGTATTTAATTCAGTTCCACCCCCTTCTACTTTATGTTATTCACCAATCCCTAGACCTCATCCATCAAATGATTTGTTTGAACAACCTACTAATAGTCTGCATGCAGGTTTGAGCGGTGTCAATCTTAATGAGGTGCGAGATGATTATGATCCTACAACTGGTATAGGATACAATAAACCGAATGCTCACAGTCAAGCTAACGATTGTTCAGTCCCGGTTGTTTGTAAATCTATATCTACTACTTCTTCTAACTTCTTTGATAAGTTTAAAGCAGGTGAAATTCCTACTTATGAGCCTGTCAAGAGTGTGAAGGAAGAGATTGTTCAGGAATCACCTAATCATCAAGTTCCAAAAACAACAACACATCCTATTCCTGTCAATCAAGATCCATCGGAAGCAGATTTGTGCATACGAGACCAAATAAGCTCAAATGATGAATCAAATACAGAGGAGCGTGTTGGTTTCTCAAAGATCAAGAAATCTCCTGAAATTGTCAAGTCTCAAAAGCTTCCAAAAGCTGAATCAAGACCTATCCGGATCTCATCCCCAACTGCTAAACAAATCAGCAGTTCCTCCAAAACTAAGCAGAAGCACTCACCATCTTCATCTGCTATCCATCAAGCTTGTCTCAAATCCACCTCAAAGTGCGCCAAGTCACCAGTCATACAAAAGTGTTCTCGGTAGAATGCTCAGATTTCATCTCCTCAAGCATCACACTTCAAATCACAACCCAGTTTGAAATCCACATTGACAAAGCCTCAAAAGGTTCACTTTCCTGATATCCAAAGGAAGAAGTTTCAAGATTGTCAACAAGCTGCAACAACCTCAAAGGAGGATCCACCCTCTCCTGATGTCCACGGGACTACAAAGATCCAAAAGCCTTTCAAGGCTTGTTTTAGATGTGGAAAAGAAGGTCACGTGCTAAAGAAGTGTCCTCAGGTTCAAAGGAAAGTTCCAGACGGTAAAGGCAACATGGGTTGCTTTTCTGGATCAAGAGGTAAACAAAACACATCTTTGAATGGTTAGATGAAAAACCCTCCATCCAAACCTTTTCATGTGAAGCCGGTTTCACGTGATACAAAGATGAAAATGACCAAAGCTTCAAAACCAAATTCTTTTCCTTCTGGTCTTAAACAGAAAATGATTTCCAAATTTAATTCATTCAAATCCAAGTTAATTGAAGTGAAACAAATTTGGCAAATTAAAAAGAAGGATACAGCAATCCCCGATTGTTTAAACGGTTGTGTGCAGAAGCTTATTACTTATCTTGATGAAAAAGGAACTTCCAGGACTACGATGGCCTGGGTTCCTCTTTCTAACTAATCTGTTTATGAGTGCAGGAACATTTTAGGAGGACTGTTAGTAATCCGGTTTACAGACAGAGATTGTTCCTAATTCAAATTTGAGGCGGAATAAACAGGTTAAGGTCATGGTATTTTATCTACAATCTGGATTTCTATCGGAGTAGTTTGGAAGACCTTCTTTGATAAATTTTTTTTGTACAGTTTTTTTTTAAAAAATATATATATATATATAAAATATAAAAAAATAAAATAAAAGATATTCACAAAAAAAAATATTATTAAAAAACAAAAAATAGGTTTGCTAAAATAAAAATTTAGAGGGAGAGTATATCAAAAGTAAATAAAAATGAAAAGAGAACTGAGAACTTGATTCGAGATGACTGAGAAATGATCGTATATCATCTTGAAATGCTTGTTTTTGCATGTCTTGCGTTTTTAAAATGAGAAATGACAGTATCTGATGCTGTTATCTGATTTACATCTTATTTTTAAGTACAAATAATAGAAAACAAACAGATTCTTTAATGATATGCTTGGTAGGCTCAGCCTGAAGAATAAAGTAGACAGCAACGTGATAATTTAAATTAAATATATGCTTAAGAATGTTTGGATTTACGCAATCATTTTGGCCTGCACGAAAACTGAGTCCCGACAAAAATTGGATTGAGAATTGATCTTTCGCCCACCATGATGCAAATCATATAAGCTATATCTCTATCTCTTTGCCATGTTTGGTGTATTTATATGTCTTGTGTTTGTGCTAGTCTCCTCTACTGTACGGAAGTACTGACCTGGAGTGATGATCTCCTTTGCTGTACGATAGTACTGACCTGGAGCTCTCATCGGCACATGATTAAATGGTCATCTCCTTTGTTATACGTGAGTATAGACCTGGAGCTCTCATCATTTTAATCTAAGTTGTGTCAAATCATCTAAAGATGAATTCATCACAGAATACAATATTCTGTTGATAATCACTTGCACACTAATGCACAAGCCTTGTTCCATAAAGATCGTAATAAAATTCAAGAAATCCTGAGGTTGGGTGAGGGTTTTTGCCAAATGATTGTGGGGTCCTAGCATTCTAAAGTGCTTAATCGAACCTTAACGAATAATCTGATGCTTCTTGAAAAGATAGGGCATGGGTTTAAGTGGACAAACATATCAGCAATCGTTATTGATCTGTTTGAGAATTTCAAAATCTTTCAAAGACTGTGATTGGATTCAGTTATCAGTATGATCTCATTGCTTGTCGATGATTAATTTCATCTTTATGCTAAAGTATATCTTGAGGATGTGATCTCATGATCGATTCAGTTCTTGGTAATTAAAAAAATTAAAAATAATAATAATATAAAATACAAATATATATATATATACATAAAATAAAATTAAAAAAAACTATATTAAATTTTTCATTTCAAAATTCTTTTAGGTCTTCCATATTATGATATTGAAATCATCTCGTATTTCATGCATTTCACGGGAAATTGCACACACAAACGAACACGGGTTCGCTTGTTTTTATAAACAGATAAACACGGGTTTATTTGTTTTGTTGAAATGATCTAATTAGAAATATCGAGAATGTGTTTGTGATTGTCTTGCAGATTTTGCTACAAGAGATGGCCGATCATCACATGAGCAATGAACCAGACCAGAGAACCTGTTCCTCAAATTTACAGAAGATACCGAGCTAGGAACCCTCCTCCTACATCTTCTGAAGCACTCAGAGATTCAAGAAAGCGGTCTTTGTTATATCTGAGAGGATGCACACAACAAGGGGAGCATGCAAAAAGGGGGAACTTGTGAGATAAAGATCTTCAGCAACAAAATTTGGGAAGCATCAGTCTAGGGGGAATATTGTTGGACCTCAACATTGAGACTGAAGCTTACCAAATTGAAGATCAAGTTCAGTTGACTTATTGGTACTGATCACGATGAAAGACGTTGATAATAGTAGTCTAACAGGGAATATTGTTGGGTCTGATGGATAGTCTAATATTATCAACATAGTCAAAGTCAACAAAAGTCAACGTCACGGTCAAAGTCAACAAAAGTCAAACGATGCGTTCGGGACGAAGATTAGAGACAAGACGTTGAAGATATATTTGTCTAGGATGTTTATTGTTAGTAAATATATTTTGTGTCGACAAAATATATTTAATCTTGTTTTTAGACATTTTGGGTTTTAATTGTAATTTCTAATTGTCATAGTTTAGGGTCCTAAGTGTAATTAGTAAATTGTCATTTACTATAAATAGTAAAGTATGACAATTAGGGTAAAGAGCTTGAATGAGCTAAGTGATTAGGGTTTCCAACTTTCAGATTATTTTGTAATCACTTTATGGATCAAATGGGGTTTTTCATTGATGTTCTTGAGTGTTCATAAAAGTTTTTCATATTTTATCATTTTGATCCAAATCTTCATTTTGTTTGATTGATTCAAGTGCTCCTGGACTAACAATAACAGTTTATCAATAGTGTATAAATAAGCATGTGCATTGTAATAGATAGCTAGTCCATTAACAAATTGATATTAATACATAGTGATTTCGACATTGAAGCTGACTGTGTTATGTTTGCCTCCCGTCACAACTTCACCATATCGTGACGAATAATCATAGAACAAATTGCACCCGGTTGACCTCGAGTCACACAGGTGGGGCTCGTCAGACCCAGTAGTACTACCCAAGTTTCCCCACTATCCAATATTAACAATTCGAAAGTGTGAGGACTTTATCATGGTAAACAGCACCATATTAATATCATACACATCTTAAATATAAAAAGCGTTTGTAACATTACCAGTATGCTATCTCCCCCAAAAGAGATTTAGTAAAACAGTGGGGCATGAACTCACCTGATACGCGTATTGTGTACTAGAGTTTACTTGAAAGAAAAGTAAACAGTCAACCCTCAGAGGTTACCTAGATCACGTAAGTACATGAGTTTGTGTAAACAGTGAATATGAGAAACCCTAAGTGCACCATAACTAAGGACTCAAGGTTTTAGAAGAATAGACATGTTTGACCCAGTTGACCCGTTTGACCCGTTGGTGACATTATGTGTTGTAAACCATTTAAACAGACATGAGCATATATCATACAAGTCATGTAAGTTCTTAGTATCTAGCATACTCAGTGTGTTCGTAACATAACTAGTGTATCATATAACAGGTTAGATCATGCATAACCTACTTATATAATCTATAATTATGATTTAGCACATATGGGTCAAAACTGATAATCTACCAAATAATCATCCATACTAATCACAACACATTCAATATGTCCAATACATACCACATACATCAATATGATCAATTTCCAGTCCCAAACATGATGTCCTAGTTACTAATCAACATACCAAACCATACATGATCATCAAAGTGCATAAATCACCCAATAACCTACTAAACATTCCATACAACCAAATTAACAGGTTCTACCACATTAAGCATCCACAATAAGCATTCTAATATGATCCTAAGCCATGAATAAGTCCAATTCCCAATATCCAAGGTTCATGCACAATAAAGTTTCCCTTTTGGGAAAGTTCATCCCAAAACCTACTAAACACCCAAGGTACATACAATTCATCAATAATATACTATTTCAAGCTCATAACAACATCCAAGCATGATCAACAACATCAAACCAACCTAATTCATCAATTCATCAAACCAACCTAATTCATAATTCATCAAACCAAGCTCATATCTAAAAAGTTTCTACTTTTGGCAAGATATGAACAACAACATCCAACCTAAGATTTCTAGCATTCTTAGCAACAATCTAGCATTCATATCATAATCCCAATGTTCATACAACATCATTAACACCCTAATAACACCAATTCTTCCTTGAATTATCAAGTTCATACACAAAAGTTACTATTTTTAGTAACCTATGAACAAAGTTCTCAATTCACCAATTTCTTGCATGATTCATGTTTCCTAGCATTCATACTAACTAATTAACATCCAAACAACATCAAACAACAATCAATTCCATAAAAGCCCCAAAATTTTCGAATTAGGGTTCATGTATATCAAGGTTCATGATCAATCAACCAAAAGTGTAGTTTTCTTGCATAATCAACCTTAAAAAACATACATACAACCTAACTAACATGTTAACATCAACAAAACATCAAATTTCAGCCCTATGAACATCAATTTCGCAGCCTATGGTTCGGCCAAGTCAAGAAACCCACAAAAACATCAAAACTAACCTTCAATTCACGTATATACTTGTCAAGGAAGGTCCAAATCGCGTTCTAGTGTTTGGAATCGATCAAAACCATGAAGATTTGAGGGTTCTTGGCTGAAAAACGCAGGGAAGGGGGGAAGAGAGCTGCAGGTCGGTCTAATGGGGGAAAGGGTGGGGTTTGGGTGTTTTATTTTAACCAATTTACAAGTACA
Source organism: Flaveria linearis (assembly GCA_024085815.1). Lineage (NCBI taxonomy): Eukaryota > Viridiplantae > Streptophyta > Magnoliopsida > Asterales > Asteraceae > Flaveria > Flaveria linearis. The sequence goes on from CM044014.1 coordinate 38,203,421, forward strand.
CCCCCTCTAAAACTTGCACTTTGTATTTTTTTAAAAGTTAAGTTTTTAACTCTTTGTAATGTGTTTTTAACTTAACAATATAAACATATAACTAATGGTAACCCTTAGATGTTTTATTTTGTAAAAACACAAGACATACGAAATAACACACGCGTTTTCGCGTTACGCGATAAAATTCTCGAATAGTCTTTAAATCGCGTAAACACATAAGCATAACACAATAATCATCTAATCAAGTAGATTATTATTAAATTAACATTATTAATTATTATTAGGTCACCAACGTCAAACGACAACTAGTGTGTGCTTACGACGCGTGTATGTAAAACTTAACGGAACTAACGGAGTTTGGTAACGGAAAATCACCGGATGTCACATATCTCACTTAGGATTGGACTTAGAGAAATAAACGATGATCTTGTTACTTTCAACTTTGTATTCATGATGTATCTTTGTTTGAGCCTTTTACTTGTATTGTTACAATTGAATCTTGATTAATATAATTGGAATTTAAAATAGCGTTATGTGGCTGTGAACGATCTTAACTCTCACACTTCGACGTTTCCGCCGTCAAGGTTGGGGTGTGACACTTTGTGCCCAGAATGATGGCTTCGGGCCACGATGGGGGAAAAGCTTGACAAGATCTAGAATCAGTACGAAATGAGCGAAGTAATGAAGTACGAAAACATAAAGCACGAAACAAACGATGGCAAAAGATAATGATGAAGTACAAAACGAACAATATGTTAAAGTACGAAACAAATGAAATGATAAATTATGAAATGAATGAATACGTGTGAGGGTGAATGAACATGTGTGAAAGTCTTTTATTAAAAGAGTATTTTATGTATAAAATGTGTAAGGTATTTTTATATACAAAAATTAGAACTCACTCAGCAAGCTGACTTTTATGCATTTTTAGTTGACAGGTAATGGTTGCTGAGGATAACACGCATGGAGGCTACTCGGCAGGGCAAGATTGGCATCCATTCACACATGTTATTATTGTTGTTTTGTAATGCAATCAATGAAAGCCTCCTTTTGTAGTTCAAACAATGTTTATTGCATAACAACGGTAATTATTAATAATATGAATGGTTTTTGTTAATAACTTCCGCTGCAATGTTTTATGAAATGTATTATATTACGTATATTTAGTGCTATGAATGACCAACTGTGAGGTGCCCTAGTGCTTCTCCGAGTGGCCATATTTGGAACCGCTTTCTTTGGTGCCATCTCTCTACTTCCTAAAAGATTCGGAATGTCAATATGGTTTATCAAGGCAAGTTCAGATCATGACAAGTTTTGTAAATTTCTAATAACAGTGGCCAGTTGTGATTAATTACTTATAGAATTTCTCATATTCCAAACTCTCCTATCCAGAGCCACACTAACACTCGAACCTACTATCCATATTCTATGCACGTATAGATCACATAAATTCAAATAGGCACAACAGTTGATGTTATCATACCCTATTCTCAAATCTAACTTAAGCAACAAGGCACTACCTATCATAATGTATTTACAACATATTTTATTACCTCTTGGCATGGAGCTTCTTGGAATGGCATCTTTCTACTTGGTCCTATTTTCTGTATAAGTTTAGGTTTATAAAATAGTTTTCTTAAATCTCTTAAACATTGGCTCTGATACCAACTTGTAAGGCCCCTAATCCCAGAAAGCCCCATAGTTGGTCATTCACATCAAAACATTATGTTAAAGCATCTACGTAAGTAAACATTGCAACGAAAATTACTTTAAATCAAATTCGTCATGACATAATTCAAAGAGAAATCATTAACGTTGTTTTAAGTTCATCAAATAATATTTTAAGAGAGTGTTTAACAATCTTCTGAATCAGGAATACCAGTCTTTGGTTTCCAAGAAGCTTTAGATCCATGCTCCCATCTCTCTAAGCCCTATAGGTCACCTGTCAGACTAATATGCATACAAAAGTTAGCTTCGCAGAGTGAGTCTTAGGTTTACTTTATTATTCTAAAATTTAAACATCACATAACTAAGCATCTACTATACACAGATTATTAATTTCCCAATACTTTATCATTAAGACTTTTACTTAATTATTAACTATTTCTGTTATTTACCTGTCAATTCCCAGTTACT
>CM044014.1:38210547-38213047 GCA_024085815.1 Flaveria linearis
TACTTTGATCGGTATTTTTATTTTTTTCTTTTTTAAAAACAAAAAGTCGGTTAACTAACGGCAGCCTATGATTTAATTTCACGTTTCTCTTTTCTTAACGCAATCAAAACCATCTGTTAGCAAAAAATAAAAATATTAAAAATAAGAACAAGTAATAAATGTGTTGTATGTGAGGATTTATGCATGATGATGAGGAATGTGTTGTATGCATAGATGCATGAGATGTTACCTTTATTGGTTTTCAAAATGTATTTATATTGTAATATAATATACGTTAAGTATTATGTTATTACTTTACGTAGTATGATGAATTTGTAAATGAAGGTAAAGTAAAACGGAATGAATTGAAAGATAACAAAGTTGAAAAGTGAAATGTAACGAAAGAAAGAAAAGGTTTGCAAGCAGATTTAAAGGAGGATCACAACTCATTGTGAGTCGCTAGCTCAACTATGTGTTTTATAACGTGCGATTTTAACCCGTGAGGGTTCACACACAGGGGATCAGTCTTGGTGACTGAATACATACTATGAAATGGGATCCTTGTAATTCGACCCCGGGCTTTGTGCCAAGATATGATACGGCTTTGTGCCAGTTAGAAACGGGGCTTTGGGCTTGGAATGGTGGCTTCGGGCCACGAGCTTTGTGCCAATTATTAATGAGGCTTTGTGGCTGGAATGGTGGCTTCGGGCCACGGGCTTTGTGCCAATTAGTATTGAGGCTTTGTGCCCAGAATGATGGCTTCGGGCCACGATGGGGGAAAAGCTTGACAGGATCTAGAATCAGTACGAAACGAGCGAAGTAATGAAGTACGAAACGATAAAGCACGAAACAAACGATGGAAAAAGATAAAGTACGTAACGAACGATATGTTAAAGTACGAAACAAATGAAATGATAAAGTATGAAATGAACGAATACGTGTGAGGGTGAATGAACATGTGTGAAAGTCTTTTTATTAAAAGAGTATTTTATGTAAGAAATGTGTAAGGTATTTTTATATACAAAAACTAGAACTCACTCAGCAAGCTGACTTTTATGCATTTTTAGTTGACATGTAATGGTTGCTGAGGATGGCATCCAGGGAGGCTACTCAGCAGGGCAAGACTGGCATCCATTCACACATGTTATTATTGTTGTTTTGTAATGCAATCAATGAAAGCCTCCTTTTGTAGTTCAAACAATGTTTATTGTATAACAACGGTAACAAACAAACAAACAAACATACCCAGTGTATCCCGCTGAAAAGCAGGGTCTGGAGGGGTATATGGTGGCAAGTCTTTCCTCTATCTTGAAAGATAGAGAGACCGCTTCCGAAGAGACCCCCGACTCGTTAACAAAGGCTATTGTATAAAAACGGTAATTATTAATAATATGAATGGTTTTTGTTAATAACTTCCGCTGTAATGTTTTATGAAATGTATTATATTACGTATATTTAGTGCTATGAATGACCAACTGTGAGGTGCCCGGGATCGGGGCTTTACAGTTGCTTCTTTTGCCTTAGTAGACGGCCTTCCCCTAATGCTTCTCCGAGTGGCCATAGTTGGAACCGCTTTCTTTGGTGCCATCTTTCTACTTCCTAAAAGATTTGGAATGTCAATATGGTTTATCAAGGCAAGTTCAGATCATGACAAGTTTTGTAAATTTCTAATAACAGTGGCCAGTTGTGATTAACTACTTATAGAATTTCTCATATTCCAAACTCTTCTATCCTGAGCCACACTAACACTCGAACCTACTATCCATATTCTATGCACGTATAGATCATATAAATTCAGATAGGCACAACAGTTGATGTTATCATACCCTGTCCTCAATTCTAACTTAAGCAACAAGGCACTACCTATAATAATGTATTTACAATATATTTTATTACCTCTTGGTATGGAGCTTCTTGGACTGGCATCCTTCTACTTGGTCCTATTTTCTGTTTAAGTTTAGGTTTATAAAATAGTTTTCTTAAATCTCTTAAACATTGGCTCTGATACCAACTTGTAAGGCCCCTAATCCTAGGAAGCCCCATAGTTGGTCATTCACAGGAAAACATTATGTTAAAGCATCTACGTAAGTAAACATTGCAATGGAAATTACTTTAAATCAAATTCGTCATGACATAGTTCAAAGAAAATCATTAACGTTGTTTTAAGTACATCAAATAATATTTTAAGAGAGTGTTTAACAATCTTCTGAATCAGGAATACCAGTCTTCGGTTTCCAAGAAGCTTTATATCCATGCTCCCATCTCTCTAAGCCCTATAGGTCACCTGTCAGACTAATATGCATACAAAAGTTAGTTTCGCTGAGTGAGTCTTAGGTTTACTTTATTAATCTAAAATTTAAACATCACATAACTAAGCATCTACTATACACAGATTATTAATTTCCTAATACTTTATCATTAAGACTTTCACTTAATTATTAACTATTACTGTTATTTACCCGTAAATTCCCAGTTACTATGTCTCGGGATCTGCCCAAGGGCCTGACCCCCCGCTTGTGAC
>CM044014.1:38218047-38250547 GCA_024085815.1 Flaveria linearis
AATTCTGCCAACGGTAAGTGCTCATCCCAACTTCGTCCAAAATCAATCACACATGCTCGTAACATGTCCTCCAATGTCTGAATTGTTCTTTCCGAATGACCATCCGTCTGAGGATGGTAAGCCGTACTAATATGCAGTCTAGTCCCCATTGAGTCGTGAAACCTCTTCCAGAACTTGGACGTAAACCGCGTGTACCTATCCGAAACGATAGACACTGGAACACCGTGACGAGCCACGATCTCCTTGATAAATAGCTCTGCCATCCTCTAAGAGGAATACGTCTCACGAATGGTAGGAAATGGGCGCTCTTTGTTAGACGGTCAACAATCACCCAGATCGCGTCGCTCCCTCTCGCCGTACAAGGTAGCTTCGTGATGAAGTCCATTGTGATGTGTTCCCATTTCCATTCAGGGATGTCCAAAGGCTGGATCTTACCATATGACTTTTGGTGCTCCGCCTTCACTTGCAGACAAGTCAGGCACTTGCTCACGTACTTAGCCACATCTTGCTTCATTCTCGGCCACCAGTAATCTTTCTTCAGATCCTGATACATTTTTGTTCCGCCGGGGTGAATGGAATATCGTGTTTTATGAGCCTCGTCCATAATCTTCTCCCTCAGATTCCCGTAGAGAGGAATTCACATTCTCCTAGATCGGGTTCTAACACCCAGGGTGTTTTCCCCTAATATGAAACTTGTCCTTTCATCCTTTCAGAGTTGACTCCGTCCTCTCTTAATGCCTCATCCTGGAACTCCCTCACTTGTTTCATAACATCAGGCGTCATGATTATCTGGCAAGCCCTTACCCGAATTGGTTCGGGTCGTCCTTTTCGGCTAAGGGCGTCAGCAACCACATTAGCCTTGCCTGGATGATAATGAATTTCGCAGTCATAATCCTTGATCAGTTCCAACCACCTCCTCTGCCTCATATTGAGTTCTTTTTGTTCAAAGAAATACTTCAGACTTTTATGATCGATGAAGATAGTGCACTTCACCCCATACAGGTAGTGCCTCCAAATCTTTAATGCAAACACCACCGTAGCCAACTCCAAATCATGGGTAGGATAGTTGGCCTCATGAACTTTTAATTGTCTAGAAGCATAGGCTATCACCTTCCCTCGTTGCATCAACACGCAACCCAATCCTGCATACGAGGCATCCGAGTACACTACCAGATCCTCATTCCCTTCAGGTAACATCAAGACATGGGCTTGAGTTAACCTCATCTTTTGTTCTAGGAAGGCGTTCTCCTGATCGGTGCCCCATTCATACTTCATGTCCTTCCGGGTCAGCTTAGTCAAAGGAGAAGCTATCCTGTAGAAATCCTGGATAAACCTCCTATAGTAACCTGCCAGGCCTAAGAAACTACGAATCTTAGATGGCGTCTTTGGAGGTTCCCATAGCATCACCGCTTCAACCTTTGCAGGGTCCACTCTGATCCCCTGGGGATTAACCACGTGACCCAGAAATTGAACTTCTCGAAGCCAAAATGCACATTTAGAGAACTTAGCATATAACTTCTCACTTCTGAGTGTCTCCAATATATCTCGAATATGATCGGCATGTTCTTCTTCACTTTTTGAATAGATCAAGATGTCATCGATGAACACTATTACCGATTTATCCAACATCGGCCGACATACCCGATTCATAAGGTCCATAAAAGCAGCTGGCACGTTAGTTAATCCAAAGGACATGACGAGAAACTCGTAGTGTCGATAACCCGTACGGAACATTGTCTTAGGAATATCTTATTCTTTCACCTTCAGTTGGTGGTAACCAGACCGCAGGTCTATCCTTAAAACCAACTGGCACCCTGAAGTTGATCGAACAAGTAGTCAATCCTTGGCAACGGGTACCGATTTCTTACGGTCAGCTTATTCAGCTCGCGATAGTCAATGCACATCCGCATGCTACCGTCTTTCTTCTTGACGAATAAAACTGGAGCACCCCATAGGGAGATACTCAGTCGGATGAAACCCTTATCCAATAAATCTTGCAACTGGTCCCTCAGTTCTACCATCTCTGAAGGAGCTAATCGATATGGTGCTTTAGCGACGGGCTGTGCTCCCGGTAGCAAATCAATCTGGAATTTGATCTCGCGGTCCGGCGGCACACCAGTCAGGTTTTCAGGAAAGACGTCAGGAAACTCGCGCATTACCGGCACGTCTGATAATTGTGGCTCTGACGCATCCACATCTTTTACATAGGCCAAGTAAGCGCTACACCCACGTCTCATGTACTTTTCAGCTGTGATCATCGACACGACCTTCGGCACACAGCACACCTTATCCCCACGCACCGTAACAGAACTACCATCGGGCGCTGTTAGATGGATTATTTTTTTACTACATACTATATTCGCTTCATAGTCAGCCAACCAATCCATGCCTAACACCATATCAAAACCTCCTAAGGCCATAACATGCAATCTAGCAGGGAACTTATAACCCTCCAACTCTATCAGGAAACCCTCAACTACCTCAGTAACCTTGGTGGACTTACCAATGGCTGTTTCAACATAAAAGGGCTCGTCTATCATTCTACTCTTATCATGCAATAAACGACAAAAGGCAGTAGACACAAAACTCCTACTAGCACCAGAATCAAAGAGAACAGAAGCATATTCGTGGCCCACCAGAAACATACCTGAAACTACTTCTGGATCTGCCCTGGCCTCCTCACGAGTTATGTTGAATGCCCTCGCCTTTACCTTCGAACCGTCACCCTTTCCCTTATCTCCCGCTTTAACCGTTCCTGATCCTCCTAATTTTCCTTTCTTGCAATCCCTCTCCACATGTCTCATTTCGCCACACTGGTGACACTTCACCGCCTTGCAGTCCCTAACATAGTGGCCCTCACCCCCACATCTAAAACATTTTCCAGTCCCAACTCTACACTCCCCTGAATGACTTTTTCCACATTTTCTACAAGCACCTCCTTCACCTGTATTTCCCCGTCTCCCTGACTGATCCTCAACTCTCATCCTCTTCTCTCCGCTCCTAAAATTATCACCTCCGAACCTCTTCCCATTTCCATTCTTGTTCCCACTCCATTTCTCCACCTTCTTCTGTACCGGCATTGGGTCTCTCTCATCGTACAACCTCCCAGCTAAGTCCACCACGGACCTAAACGTGCCTGGTCTAGCCGCAATCATGTGCCTCCTGATATCCACGGGCAAACCCTGCATGTATCTCTTGATCTTTTTGGATACAGGTGTTACCATGTCTGGCACAAGTCTTGCAAGTTCATTGAACTTGGAGGTATACTCTTGATGAGTCATGTTCCCAGCCTCCAAATACAAGAACTTCTTCTCAATCTTGTCTAATTCCCGATGGGGACAATACTCCTCCAGCACCAACTCCTTCAACTCAGACCACTTCATTTTGGCCAGCGATCGTTTTCCTTCAGCCTGGACAATATTGTCCCACCAGCACAATGCTGAGTCAACGAAGGAATGAGTGGCAAACTTAACTTTCTGATCTTCGCGGCACTCACTAATTTCTAGTACCGCTTCCATTTCTCTGACCCAACGATGGGCGGCAGTAGCATTGCCGTTGCCGTCAAAGGTCGGGGGCTTGCACCTTGAAATGCCCCATAGTTGCACCCCCTAGTCGTCTCTCTCTCAGACTCCTCATCATTGTCGTCATCATGGACTACCACCTTAGGGTTTGATGGCTCCACTTCAGATCCCTCCATCCTCCCAGTGGACCTTCCAGAATTCTTCTCATTTTCCTTCCCCTTCTTATCAGCTTTCTCTCCATCCTTGACTGCTTTGATCACCTCGGTCACCACCGAGGGTAAGACATTCTGCATGACATTGTAGACTTCATCGGCAATAGCCTCCTTCACAGTGGATTTGAGGGTGGCTGATCCCTCACCCTCAGGGTGACTGTGGAGGTCTGACTCCTCGTGAACAGTCTCGGGGGCCTTAGCTTTGCTTCGGGTAACACGTGGTGTAGTAGTACGACCACCTCGAGGACGTCCACGTGTAGCTTTCCAGATTTCCTGCCCGCCATATCTAATTCCTATAAGATTTGAACACCGAAATGGTCATTCAAGATAATTGCTCAGATCATTACAAGCATGGTAAGTCCTTAATTACAGTGGCCAAGTGTGATTAACTACTTACCTTACCCTCCTGTCCCAAGCAATCACTATCCTAGCACATGTCAGTATTAAAATCTACACGCATATAAAACAAATAGCTCACGCACATAATACCAGTTTACTTGAAATATTTTACCTGATGGCACGTAGCTACTTGGGTTGGCATCCTTCCTTTGGTCCCATTTTTAGTTTAAGTTTAGGTTTGAAAAAAATGTTTTACCCATTTCTCTTAAACTTTGGCTCTGATACCAACTTGTAAGGCCCTGTTCCCGGGAAGCCTCACAGTTGGTTAATCATAGCATAAAATCACTTTATAACAAAACATTGCAGCGGAATTAAATAAACATTTACTTAAAACTTGGAAATCACATTGTACTCATACATTTGTCCTTTAATTGTAAATAAAAACATATTACTGTTCTCAAATTACAATAAAGATTTCATAAAGAGGAATGCCATCCATAGCTCCCCAAGTAGCTTCGTGGTGCCCTCCTCAGCATCAGCACTTACCTGCCAACTATTATGCATAAAAGTCAGATTTGCTGAGTGAGTTCTAGTTTTAGGTAAATAAGAAAATATAACTTTCCCTTCATATAATGACCACGCATACTTAATACATAACATTTTCATCATATTAAGCATGTTCAATATCTTTCATTCTTTCATATCTTTCACTTCATCATAAACGATATTGCACAAAGCAAGAGCTCCATGTTGATCGACAACGAATGTCGATCCCTGTCGGTACACATCATCATGGTAGCTAACCCCCGACAGTTGATCCACACTGCAGGGCACATAGCCCGCTCATGAATACGGATCCATCATCATACATCAGACTCACCTAAGTGAAGTCTATCATAGTGCTTGCAAGACTTTTCATCATCAAACGGGCCCGGAGGTAACATTCGTTAAGTTCCACTTCTCATTATTATTATGTTCCACTTAATATATATAATACGTAACTTATTAAGTACACAACATACCAAGGACTAGTCATCATAACACGTAACCAACCCTCCGCGGGACAGCGGGGGTTCGGGGGCGGCAGCCCCTGACAGTGGGGCCCAAGGGGCGGCAGCCCCTGACAGTGGGGTCCAAGGGGCAACGCCCCTGGCTGGGGCCGGGCTGGATTATTTTAAGCTATTTAAATGGCATATTTTACTTTAGAAAAATGTATTTTTCTTGTTTAAACCCTTGAAATCCTTACCTTGAAAACCTTATGTTTACTATGCATAATAGCCCCAAAAACATAGAAAAAGTTTAAATAAGGGGATCTAGAACTCACCTGGATATCGTGAGTAACTTCTAAACTAAGCCTTCTAGGCTAGGATCACATACACAGCCTGCAGATAAGTTGACACTTAAAGGGGTTAATTTCTGCATAATTTCGCTGTCAGATAAGCAGTTTCGCTGCCAGTTTCACTGCCAGTTTCGCCCAGCAATTTTGCATGACAGTTTCGCTGTCAGGTGCGCCCAACTTTCGTTGGAATTCCTAGTTTCGCAGTATCTACGGCTCAATAGTTTCGCCCCAGCGAAACTATAGTTTCGCTGGAACTTCTCATAGTTTCGCTGGATGAGTGCACAGTTTCGCTGGATCGGGGCACAGTTTCGCTGGTTGAATAAAAATGACGAACCAGCCCGTTTTTTAATCCTAAAATCTTAACTTTTTATATCCAAATCCTTGGTTTACCATCCATGAAACCATATCTCACCTTTTTACACGTTTTCATACGTAACAATTTGACCTTTATATGTTTCTTTGAAACTTTTCAAAACCCAAAACCCTAGAATCCGGGTTTGATCTACAGAAGGGTTTAGAGGTCGATTCTTACCTGGATTTGCTGCTCCTTTCTTAAGGTTTGATGCCCCAACACCTAGTTCTTCAATCCCTTGACCTTAGAAGCTTCAAATCTTGAGTTTCCTTCACTTTCCCTCTCTACTTTCTCTCTCTATGAATTTGGGAGCTATGGTTGAAATGAAAGAGATGGAGGCTGCTTTGGGAGGGTTAAAGGCTGATTATGGGCCTTAATCACTAGGCTCTTGCCCATAAACCCAATTTAGCCCATAACCCTTTTCCTTCTTTTATTAAATACCCATTAATTAGGTCCATTATCCTTAATGACTCGTTTTGACTTTTCGGGGTGTTACAGTTACACTACAACTTAAATAATTTTTACATATGAATATCATCCAAATACTTGTTTGATTAATCGTGCATCAATCGCGATTTTCGAATTGTTGTTGAATTTGAGTTTTATGTTATATGGTTTCTACAACGTATATGGGTTTTTAAATTATCAAGGAAAGAAGAAGTTCTTGAATTAGAAGTGTCTGAAGAAACTGTTTGGACTTATAATGGTGGGCACATTGATTGAGATTCAGGAGTAGTAATTTGTATGTTATTACGTAAGTTTGTTCAAAACAGGTTATTAACGTGGGATGAAGTAAAATCTGCAAAATGTTTGCCTTAGATATTGGTGTTTTATGGCTGATGAGTTATACGCGATGCGTACAATGTAATGTCGTATTTTACAAAATAGTTTTTTTGTTTTATTCAGTTTTTTTATGATCAAAATATCATACAAATATATTAATTTATATATAGGAATGATAAATATATAATTACAATATAATTATACAACTATTTACTATATCTTTCTTGATATGATTCGTTTGTAACGGAAACTTAAGATTTCTTGACTTGCAATAATCTTGATCCCAGTAAAAAAACTTACATGCAGTTGATATTTATGAATGCTTGAGATTCTTGACTTGCAATAATCTTGATCCCTGTAAAAGAACTTACATGCAGTTGTAAGCTTGATATTTACGAGACATGAAGAATTAATAAATTTAATAAATATAATTTCATGAGATGAAATATATAAATTAATTTTAAACATTACAAAATATTAAAGTTATTAGTTTTGAAATGCCGTTTGTTTTAAAGAAGGCAGTATATAAACGAAAAACTAAAACGGATTGAAATCCTTATACTTCAATAAATAATTACCGACATTTATCTTTGTTTTCTTATATGATTTTATCTTTGTTTTCTTATATGATTTTTATAATATAGATAAAGAAAACAAGAACAATGTCGCGTAATCTTCTTGATAATTTTTACATATGAATATCATCCAAATACTTGTTTTGATTAATCGTGCATCAATCGCGACATATTTCGAATGTGTTGAATTTGAGTTTAGTTATATGGGTTTCTAAACGTATATGGTATTTTAAATTATCAAGGAAAGAAGAAGTTCTTGAATTAGAAGTGTCTGAAGAAACTGTTTGGACTTATAATGGTGGGCACATTGATTGAGATTCAGGAGTAGTAATTTGTATGTTATTACGTAAGTTTGTTCAAACAGGTTATTAACGTGGATGAAGTAAATCTGCAAAATGTTTGCCTTAGATATTGGTGTTTATGGCTGATGAGTTATACGTGATGCGTACAATGTAATGTCGTATTTTACAAAATAGTTTTTGTTTTATTCAGTTTTTTTATGATATCAAAATATCATACAAGTATTATTAATTTATATATAGGAATAGATAAATATAACATAATTACAATATAATTATACAACATATTTACTATATCTTTCTTGATATGATTCTGTTTGTAACGAAAACTTAAGATTTCTTGACTTGCAATAATCTTGATCCCTGTAAAAAAACTTACATGCAGTTTATATTTACGAATGCTTGAGATTCTTGACTTGCAATAATCTTGATCCATGTAAAAGAACTTACATGCAGTTGTAAGCTTGATATTTACGAGACATGAAGAATATAATTTAATTTTAATAAATATAATTTCATGAGATGAAATATATAAATTAATTTTAAACATTAAAAATATTAAAGTTATTAGTTTTGAAATGCCGTTTGTTTAAAGAAGGCAGTATATAAACGAAAAAAACTAAAACGGATTGAAATCCATTATACTTCAATAAATAATTACCGACATTTATCTTTGTTTTCTTATATGATTTTATCTTTGTTTTCTTATATGATTTTTATAAATAGATAAAGAAAACAAGAACAATGTCGCGTAATCTTCTTATTTTTTTGATGTAGGTAACAAAATATTAAAGCTTAACAACATAAGGAGGTTCGGAGAGGGAATTATGAATAAAGAAAATATCATATTGTTGAAATAGGAAGAGAGTATGTGTTTGTGAAAATGTGATGATAAGAAGGTGTTGGTGTGATGGTGTTGGTGTGTGATATTTATAGTGAGAAAATATGTCAATAATTTTTTCATTAATACTAATTCTTACTACAAAATACATACAATTATTTAACTTTAAATCTATTAGTTAAATTTTGATACAATAAATTGCTAATTTTTCTCGGAACTTTTCAGGAGTCACGCGTACATGTTCAACAGGATATAATCATCTATAATAATTAAACATTGTAGTATAATACACACCTAAACACCAGCAGCAGTCTCCTGATTGAGAGCTTGTTGTGACACGTTAATCGTTGTATTTCGTTCAAAGGATGTTGGTATAGAGATTGTCATGTTACGAACTTCAAACTAACCATGATAATATAACTATCCGGAAGCACACGACATATTTGTTTCAAAATTAGAATCAATTTGTGTATTGTATGATCCAGCCATATGTCAAAAATTAAAGTTACTGTTACATATATATGCTCTTTAAATACATAAATATTAAATTAATAATTGAAACTTAGTCTTACCTATTATATACAGTAATAGTCTATCGTAGCAATTTATTTTAGCAAACCCAATGTTCTAATGCAATATTTATTGGAATGTATAACTGTAACAAATAATTAGTTAAAATGATATAAAAAAAAGTTAAAAAAGTAATTAATATTTAACTCATCAATATCCCAAATAAGTGGATACAATGATTCAAATCTGCGTATAAAGATAACTTTTTAATCTAAAAAAAGAATATAAACCATGGATGATAAACACACCATTGTGCATTTATCGGTCTAGACTGTAACAGATAGGTCACTCATGCCCATATATGCTGCTTAAAATATATAACTAAATTAGTTAAATCAAACTAAAAATAACTAAAATAAGCTTTTAAAAATAATGCTTACATCTGATTCAAGCCAACTATTTATCTCTCCAATTTGAAGTAAATCTCTAAAAAAGATGATATGTGATCTTAATCCTCAGTAAGAGAAATAGTGTAATGATCAACACTAGTGAATAATTCTATCACATTACTTTGATCGGTATTTTTATTTTTTTTTTTAAAAACAAAAAGACGGTTAACTAACGGCAGCCTATGATTTAATTTCACGTTTCTCTTTTCTTAACACAATCGAAACCATCTGTTAGTAAAAAATAAAAATATTAAAAATAAGAACAAGTAATAAATTAAGCCGAGCTTTTCGGTAGGATTGTAGAGACTGATAAAACGGTGTTGAAACAATATTTGAATGTAGATACTGACCTTGTAATTATTTAAAAAAATTATTATTAAATAATAAATATTATTACTTTAATTACATAATATGAAAAATGCAACTGATATCACTATTCAATGAATAGTAATACAGTGCTTCCCCTTCTTCTTCTTCAAGGGCTCTCCACTGCCATCCATCTCACTGCCCATCTTTGGTCTTTCATCCTTCACGTCGCCGGTGATCACCACCACTACCACCACATCCATCTCCACCACCGTAACATCTACAATGGAATCCCTCTCCTCCGTCTCCACCTCCATCGTCTTCCTCCCCAAACCCCTTTCCACCACCACCATAACCACCGCAGCCGATCGCTGGCACCGCCCCCCTACGTTGTCGCCTTCTCTTTCTTCGCCTCCAACACCGTCGCCTCCTCCGTCGTGGCCTCCGCTCCGCCACCGCCAATCCGATTCCGATTCAGGTGTCGTAGAACCTCTCGCTTGCTCTCGGAATCACCAACACCCACCTCCACCATCGTTCTGCTTAGCCTCCAGCGAACGGTTGGTGTCGGCCGCGAGAGACGGCGATTCGGGTGGAGCAGCGGGCGGCGACGGGCGCTGAGCGGCAGCCGTCGCAGATATGCGATCGGAGGTGTTTGTCGGAGAGGGTGTTGGCGTGGCAAATCCCATGTTATCTGCAACAAACACTTCACTCCAAGACCCATTTACCAATTGATCGGAGGGTTGGTGTTTGCTTTGGCTGCAAAGAGAAAAGGGTTTGATGTTTTGGTATTTGAGAGAGATTTGAGTGCAATCAGAGGTGAAGGGCAGTATAGAGGTCGATTCAGATACAGAGTAATGCTTTGGCTGCTTTGGAAGCTATTGATTTGGATGTTGCTGATGAAGTTATGAGGCTGGTTGCATCAGTGGTCAGAGGATTAATGGATTGGTTGATGGTGTTTCTCGGTAATTGGTAAAGTCTTCTTCTTTATCAATTCCCTCACTTTGATTGCTTATCATAGTTTAACTAATGATTTCTGTATGCAACTTCTATTCAACAACACCTATAAGGCCTGTGTAAGTGTTCTGCATTATGCCTAATTAGAAATAGAAGTCTAATCGAGGGTTTTTGTTGATTATTTGGTAAGTGAGTTGAAGTTGAAGGGCGTTGTTTGGGTTCAAATCATATGTTGGAAGTTCAAGTTTTTTGGAAAAGTTGGAGCTTTTTAAAGCTGATAGTATGCTTCAGTTAAACAATGAATAATAGGCATTCTTTACTGATTGGTATTCTTTAGTTCCTTGCTTTGGATGTTCTTCTTCTTAGGTTAGTAAGTTTGATTGTCTGCTATTGAGATTAGGGCAGTACTAAAGAGTTGTTGTTAGTAATTTAGTATTACTATATTAGTTAGTTAAGACCCTTATGGAATGATTCTTTTTATATTGAATGAGTTGACTGATTTTAGATTATTGGTACTTATATTTTGAAGCCCGCTGAAATGTTTTCAAAAATTGAATAACAGTAATACAGAAATATAAGACTTCAATGAAAACACAAACATATGAAAACAGAAATATGATGTATACAGTGGTGGCTATGTTGCTGGATGCGGAGGGGTCGGTCGTCAATGTCATTGGTGTATGCCATTGTGATATTAAGCCACAAAATTTATTGGTAAGATCTAATAATTCATAAATTATCTTCTTGGTGATTTATGAAATGCCAATATGTGAATAACATTGTTGAGTGCAGGTTAATCCACAAAATCATCAGCTAAAACTATGTGATTTCGGGAGCGCAAAGATGTTGGTAAGTTATTGATTCTTAAGTCTCTAAAATAATTGAGGTTGGGTATTGACTTGGATCCTTTTGTTACTGCAGGTACCTGGGGAAACCAAATAATCATATATTGCTCAAAGATTATTACGGCTCCTGAGTTGATATTTGGAGAAAAGGAAAACACCAATGCAATTGACATGTGGTCTGTAGGTTGCTCTGAAACCCTACATCGCTCGAGATCCGATTAATGTTGCTTATGTTTCTTTGGCTATGATGACTGTGATATGGGTCGTTGCTTGGCGTGGCCTAAACGAGGATGGCAAGTGAGATGTTTTTCTCTTGCAACCTGTGTTGCAGCCACATCGATCTGTTAATGAGATCTGAGCCACGTTGGATGCCGCTTTTGTTTCTTTGGCTGTGATGACTGTCATATGGGTCGTTGCTTATGGGATCTTGCTCAGATTCAGGAACCTCTTTTAATTTCATTCTAATGGGCTGTGATGAGTTGATGGGTCTGAGTAAAAGTAAAAATTGAGTGAGGCCATTGTCTAGCCCTGGAAGGGGTGTAGGATGGCAGGTTATTGCCTGCAACCCGCCCTCCGGGCATGATGGAGTCATTTCTTACACACTCTGAGCCCGACATTAAAGTGGAAAATTGTTGATTTAATAGTCTCAAACTGTGGTGTTACTGACATTGTATAGTCAACGTGGTCCTCTCGGTGTGATCTTGCTGTCTTAGATAGTTACAGAGTATCGATTTACAGCGTTTTCAAGACGCGCAACGCGCGTGTGGATATAACATAGTTTATTAAAAAAAATAACTTACCTCTCTTGAATTGTTAAAACTGATAACGTTTGTTCTCACTTAATTAAACTCATACGAGGTATCGATCCTATTTGGAAGTACCCACATCGTTTGCCATAATTATAATTATTAGAAAATTTTCAAAATATTCAAATCTATAACAAATAAAACAGTGTAAGAAATAGAATAAAAATAAATTAAATAAGAGTAATTCCATTTGCATCCCTGACATTTGCCATTTTAACCACTTACGTCCCTGCAGTTCAAAAATTGCCATCCGCCCCCTAACGTTTCGTGTTATCTTCATTGAATCTATACGTTTCATTTTTATCCCTTTTAGTCCAGATGACTTAACATTGTTAGTTTTCCAGTTAAATATTATTAAAAAAGACGAAATTGCCCTTCACTCAAATCTTCTTCTTCCTCAATCAACACACAAGATTCCACCACCACCATCAAATTCTTTTACCCGAAAGACTCCTTCAGAGTTGTTCATCTTCATGATCTCAGCCCCGTTTAGAATCGCATTCGGTAATGCATCATTTACAGTCGACGGGACGATGCTGATACGAATATGGTCACTGTAATCGAGTTCGTGATGAAACTGAAATCGGAGTAATAAGCTGTCGCTATATGCCATTGAGCTTTGTAGTCAGATCAAAAATTGATAACACTCTGAATCTGAATGTAGACATTGAAGTACAGTTGATTTGGGGATGAACTCACAATATCACAGAAATGAAGACGAATGAAATAGAAACCCTCGATCCACCGGAAAATCCCAAGTGACGTTGAAGTGGCTTTTGGGATCATCTTCCGACGCCATTCTCGCGGCGGTGCCGTAAACACTCCGGGGAGCATCGTCCACCGTAGCGCGCCGTTGATGAACGCAAACGAACCACCGGAGGGTGTGAAGGTGATCTCGAGGTCGCCGGCGGTTTTTGGTGACGGGATATTCCTTCACCGCCGCCATCGGAATTAAAATCCGATAAACAGAGAATGATCACGGGGTGAAACGGAGGAAAGTTGCGGTTTTTAGATCGTAATTACTCGCGGACCCCATCACCACCATCGCGAACCCCATCACCACCATCGCGACCTCCAATCACCACCACAACCGCAACCCATCACACCACCACCGCAAAGCCCCCCCATCACCACCATCGCGAACCCCCATCACCACCATCGCGACCTCCAATCACCACCCAACCGCAACCCCATCACCCACCACCGCAACCCCCCATCACCACCACCACCGCAGCCCCCATCACCACCATCGCAAACCCCATCACACCATCGGAGCTTCACCGTCGCCGTCGTCAGCCACCGTGAGGGGATTTGGGTTGATTTTGTGGTTTGATTTTATTGAAATAGTGGGCGATTTGGGTTAATTGATGGGTATATAGTGAAGAAAGAATAGATAGAGAGAGAGAAGATAGTAGGGTGGGGTGGGATAAGGGTTTTTATTTAAGTTAGTAAATTACGTTTGCATCCCTGAAACTACGAGGGTATTTTGTCATTTTACAAAAACTAACGGAAAAATCTAACGGCGTTAGTGTGTTGGACTCAAATGGAAATAAAAATGAAACGTTAGGGGGCGGATGGCAATTTTGAAACTGCAGGGGACGCAAGTGGTTAAATCTGGGCAAATGTCAGGGAGCAAATGGTAATTACTCTTAATATAATTAAAAATTACCTTAATGCCAATCAAATCCTTTGATGTTCTATCTTATATTTCTTCCATTTTTCTCTTTTATTTTTAAAAAGGGCATTATAGATATGAACCTATGTGTGTTTCCAAAGATATGTACTCCACAGAAATTCATTCCATGCCCCTAAACATTAACTAAATCTAGAAGTTGACTGTTAATTTTTTTCTTTCTAATCCCATAAAACCATGTTGAACAAGTAAAATAAGCAAACTCTTATTATGGTTACATTATCTAACATGTGTACCCTGTTCTAAAAAAAATGTCTCTTAAATCATATAACGTAGGTTTAATTATTCCATTTTTATGAAAAATGGTATTAAGAAAATTTGTCTTCGTAGGAATAATTGACGCGCCATATCTACAAATTTAAACTCGGTAATAATACAAATTCTTTAGTCCCAAATTGGAGATATTGTCCATTAACAGAAAAGTTGATACCGTTCTCCGGATTTTCGATATGAACTTAGGTTTGTAACATTAAATGAATAAGTGATGCATCATTACTAATGCATTCACATAGTAACCATTTTACAAACATGTGCTGTTAAACAAAACAAGTTATACAGGATTGTTTGATAGTTTATATAAATCTTTTTTAGCAACTTTTACATTGTATTAAATAGTAATACTATTGGATGGATAAAACCTCTGCATAAAAATAAAATAAACAATTTCAATATAATAAAAACAAAGAAAAAATTAAATAATAATAGAAGTAGAAAGTGATAAACGAAAATTAACCTCCTCCTCCTCCACCGACTCAACTTATCAAAAGTTATTTTATTTAACTTGTACAATTTTTGGATGAAAATATCAATATTTTAATAAGATTTTCGGAGTCCCACATGGTCCCCCACCCCTTTATATATCGCTCCTCGCCCTCGCTGATCGTACCGTCGCTGACGTGGCGTGGGATTGTCACATCCCTCGCTTTAAGTGATGGAGCCCTAGCTTAGAAGAACGTGCGAAGAAAAGTTGACCCTGCGTGATAGAGGTCACATCCTTCGCCTAGGTGACCACACCCCTCGTGGCAAGACATCCCCCTTGCCTCGTTTTCTGACTCTAGACATCCCCGCGCCTCGTAGACCGGACCCCTCGCTAACTAGACATCGCTCCTCACCCCTCGATACCCGTTCCCTCGCTGACACAGCGAGATGTGTGTCACATCCCTTGCCTAGGGTAACATGTCCCTCGCTAAAAGTAGTGTTTTTTTATAAAACGTAATTTACACGTGAGCGAGACAATGGCACGTGGATGAGGAAAAAACTTGCTACGTGGGCGAGGATCATGACTTTTTCTCGCCAGAGGCGAGAGTCAAAGTCAAATATTTATTTTCATATTTTGAGAAGTCAATTGTTATTTTGTTAATTTAATTTGGTCAAATGACCATTTTCGTAATTTTTCCAACATATAATCATAAAAAGATGTTTCTTTCTAATTACAAAAATTATATACTTTTGGTTATGAAAATTTAATAACAATTATGTCTAAAATTTTCAAAAACTTCCTAAAGAGGCTCTAGATACCAATTGTTGTGTTTTATATATGTAACTAGCTTTTCTCCTCGTGCTACGTGGCGGTAGTTTGGTCAATTTTTCACAGCAACATTGTGTTTACTTTATTAGTTATTACCTGTCCTGCTCGTCAGAAACCATAAAATCGAAGTTTGGTGGCAAACCTCAAAAGCTATTAAACTTTAGTGGTCAAACTGCAAAAATAAAAACTTCACTATAAATAGTTTAGTTATCAAACTCTAAGATTCTTAACTTTAGTAGCCAAAGTCATTGCTACATGGCAAAGTCTAGTCAGTTTTCTTACACGCAATGCCGCGTTACTTTAATTGTTATCTATCTGCCTCGTTGGAAGCCATAAATCAATGTTTGAGGAAAGTAAAAAATACTAAATTTTAGTAGGCAAAAATGAAAATAAACTTAACTATAAATAGTTTAGTGACCAAATTCTAAGATGTGGTTAAAGTCAAAAAACAAATTGACGACCAAAATATAAGATATTAAACTCTAGTGGTCAAACTTAATAAATAATGTTTTCCTAAATGGTTTGACGGCTAAAATCTAAAATTTTCAAAAACTTCCTAAAGAGGCTCTAGATACCAATTGTTGTGTTTTATGTATGTAACTAGTTTTTCTCCTCGTGCTACACGGCGGTAGTTTGGTCAATTTTTCACACACAACATTGTGTTTACTTTATTAGTTATTACCTGTCCAGCTCGTCAGAACCATAAAATCGAAGTTTGGTGGCAAACCTCAAAAGCTATTAAACTTTAGTGGTCAAACTGCAAAAATAAAAACTTCACTATAAATAGTTTAGTTATCAAACTCTAAGATTCTTAACTTTAGTAGCCAAAGTCATTGCTACATGGCAAAGTCTAGTCAGTTTTCTTACACGCAATGCCGCATTACTTAAATCTTATCTATCTGCCTCGTTGGAAGCCATAAAATCAAAGTTTGAGGAAAGTAAAAATTAATAAATTTTAGTAGGCAAAAATGAAAATAAACTTAACTATAAATAGTTTAGTGACCAAATTCTAAGATCATAAACTTTAGTGGTTAAAGTCAAAAAACAAATTGACGACCAAAATATAAGATATTAAACTCTAGTGGTCAAACTTAATAAATAATGTTTTCCTAAAATGGTTTGACGGCTAAAATCTAAAGTCTTAAACTTTAGTAACCAAAATTAAATAACCAAAAGTTAAGTAAAAATAAAATTACGCCAAACTACTACGGTTCAGATTTAAAACGTCAAAATTAAATAAATTATTGATTTTTAATTATACACAATAATAGAATAATATTAGTATATTATAATAATAAAAATTAACTTCAATGTATATGGTGAAAGTGGCACCATCCATAGAACATCTATTTTCACTCACCCATATGTAAGTTTAAACAAAGCATTAATGATTTGTAAGACATGTTATACGTTACTGTTACTGTAGTTGATAGTTGTATAGATATATAATTTGTAAAATCTTTGACAACATAAGCAAGAATGTGTGTATTTATTAAAACTTAAAACAAACCCACTAAAGATTCATGTATAAGTAACATGAAATTTATATTCATATATAAGGTGTTCGAAATACAATCATAATAAGAAGTGATTGTCCTTTAGTTAGTAGGTTAATTTCTTTTCTTTTTTTCTTTTTCTTTAAGAACAATTTAAAAGGAAAAAAGAATACGAGCAAGATACTAGGGTCACATAATATTACATCACGTATGCGATGAAAAATTACTAAATGAAAACTTAAACCAATTTTGGTATGATAGACCTTGAATATTCGACCTATGTTTTGTCCGTGAGAATGAAAAGTATTTGATATCATCGACCACCTTTGATATTGAGCTTGGCTTAGAATTGAAGATGATACCACTCTGCAGTGGCGGATCTAGAAAGTTAGTTCAGGGTAACGTAATACAAGTTAAATTTTCTCAGGGTAACGTGAAACCATAAAAAAAATATTTCCTATATAATTTTTTTACACTACGCGTAAAAATTTGAGGGGTAGCGGAGGCTACCCCTCACCCCTTAATAGGTCCGCCCCTTCCACTCTGTGCATTTCATACACCCTAAGAAGTTGCTAAAAAGATAACATAGAATACCTTCTTTTGTGTTGTACCTCCCCCCATATCTTGAACGGGACTTGTAAAACCTCACGAAATGGATGAGAACAACGCCGAAGAAATGCAACACCATTATAAGATTTGCAACTACACCTCCTTTACAAATAGGCATGCCTTAATGAACAAATGTTCCGAACATAGAGAGCATTCAGGTGACACTATATGTAACACCACCCCCCTCCCCTTAAAAAAATACTTCTTTGGACTTAATTCTATATTCTCCAAGTAAAACATTAGGTTAACTATAAACCAAGTTTTTCCACTTGGCCACTCCAAAGTAAATTACACATAGTGACATTTTTATTCTAACTCTTATTTTTTAATTATATAGTCTTTAATACAAAATTTACTACTTTTTTAAAAGAGGTAAAAAAAATTAAACCAAGACCCCTCTTGACTCTTGAGTCTACATCTCTACCTAATCATCGGGCTGTACAGGTAAACAAATGGAAACAATGTTGTGACTAAACGTTGTAATATTGTGACATATCGTTATAACACATTAAAACAAAAGTTAAACACAATATGTAGCATATTTTGTCGCATATCGTTGAAACGCTAACGTGGTCCTGGTTTCAAGGTATCCTATTCTAATCATATATAACCTTTCCACCATAGATGGCATCCAATCTCCCTTGCAAACAAATTTCTAAAGAATCGATCAAAAGGTCCTTTATACCATAGATATTGCTCCTCTTAAGTGCTGGAGCATATTCTCATTCTTTTAAAACCACTTTGGACTTCGGTCGTTAGGCCACGAAGTCTTTCTCCCACTATCAACAGTGGTATATATGCAGAAACTTTCTTCGCCCATGGACATGGAAACCACCCTGGAGTTTGCTAATGACCTAAAGGGTACGCGTGTTCATTGCTAGATTGAACCATTAATAATAACATTGTAACTATTAATTGTAGATAGTGAAAGCGTTATCATTATAGGGTTGGTTCGTAGATTTCGGATACACTGTGTGATAAGTAAAGTGAGTCTCTTAAACTAAAAACTTATATATATGATAAGGTCGGAGCGTAAGGTGATGATGTGTAGGTGATGCAGCATAATTGACAGTCGACCATTGCGAAAATCACTCTGGAACAAATCTGTAGAAGACTACATAAGGCTCGGCAAAACAACGAACACCGAAAATGAAGATGCCAAGCGACAGATGAAGTCACGCGAGAAGCAAGACTCGAGCGAAAGGCACAACCGCGCGAAAGGACTGTCTCGTGCGAGAACTTATTGTTTTAGTATAAATATGTAATTTTCGCATTTTGTAAAAAGTTTCCAAGTTTTTTCAGTTCAGTGTTTCTCAATTTCGCTTTGTAATTGTTCTGTGCACTTTACACAAGATTGTAATCATTTTGATTATCAATTGGAAGCTATTTGATCTATTGTTTGTATTCCTCCAATCTCAATTATATTCCGCGTTCTTGAGATTGATATCTTGGTTAGTGTTCTTGGGAAATAACCGAGTTTTACAATTGGTATCAGAGCATTTGGCTCTAGAACCAAGATTTGGAGACGTTTGTGACTGATTTGACACATTCTTCATCTTACCTATTCATTTGGTTGATTGAGAATTCGGTTTGGAGAAGTTATGCTGCTAAAATTTTGAGAAAAGTGATCATTGGACTGAATTTGATTGAATTTGGACTTAAAATTGAAAGAAAATTGATTAATTTGAACTAAAATGAATCAAAATTTAATTAATCAGTTAATTTGAGGTGAAAAGCTGGTAAAATTTGCAAATTGGACAACTGATTGTGTGAAAAAGTTCCAGACTTTTCGCACGCGAAAACTGTAGTTTCGTACAGTTAGTTATTCTGTTATTTCACGCGAATTCACTTGGTGACTTAGTGGGAATCTCGCACGAACAGATATCTCGCGTGAAAGAAGATCTCGCGCGAAAGGGTTTGTCGCACGGTTTAGGTTTTCACACGAGTAGTCTGTTTGAAAGAAACTTGGTTTATTTCAACAACATGTCTTCAACAACATGTGCTGAGTATGATTGGTCAGATCAGATGGAAGCACTTGACTTAAAGCTATCTATAGCTTTGGTTGCTCAAATTGTTACTAAACCAGAGGAGGATGAAAATTTGTTTGCTGAGTTTGTATCAGCTGATTTATTGGATGGTGTGTTTGTTAAGAAGGTTGTTAAGAAGAAGAAAGAAATGGAAGAAAACACTGTTGAGCCTCCAGTCAAATACAAGTTTGAAGATTCAAAGACTGTCGAAGTTGCTCCAGTGGTAGAACAAGTTGATGTGATGAAAGCATTTATGGTGAAGAATATTGAAGAAACAGAAGGAGGAAGCTCAGAATCAAAGGTATATAACGATTTATGCACAAATATATGTATTGAAAAAGTTCAAAGGTACAGAGTTCATAATGAGAACTTGATAATGGAAGTTAAAAAAAATTCAATATCAAGCTCGAAAACACAAGTCAAATGAAAAAAATTTTAAAGAAAAACTTGAAGGTCTAAATAAAACGGTGTACAACTTACAATTAAATCTTCATGATAAAGAATGTACAAATAATGATTTGACTAACAGAAATAATGAACTCGCCTTGGAAATTAATCGACTCAACAGTGAACTAGGCTCGGCTAAATTGACTGTTGAAAAGTTTAAACTTTCATCAAACATGGTTGAAGGTATTATCAAATCTCAAATAAAACAGAAGATAAAAGGAGGAAAATGTGGTGTTGGATTTTCAAACATCGCTCCTCCAATTAATCATGATTATTCATGTTGCCTTCATCTGATGTCATTTCTGATTGTGATATAAGTTATGGGATAGGTTTTTCATCTTCCTCAGACTTAAAACCTTCAGTCAAAATAAATTTGACTGTTGATCCTATCATAATAACAAAAACTAAACAATCAACTGAAAATTTTTGTGCAGATAATTTGAAGGTGGATGGTTTGGTTGAAGAGTGGGAAAGTGATAGTGAGAGTGAGAATGAAAGAGATAGTTTGAAAAATAAAAATATAAACGATTTCAAATCTGATAGTAATCAAACTTCTTTGAGAAATGAAAAGTATGTTGCTTTAAATGATACAAAATCAAATATAAAATGTAATTTGAGTGAAAGTCAAAGGGCAAATCATAAAGTGAATCTTGAAAAAGATTTTAAAAATAGATTTGTTTCTAAAAGTTTAATTGAAGATGAAGATTATTTTTAAAGAAACGAATTTTAGATTCTTTAAAAATAAACTTCATCAGAATGCTAACCCTGTGAACCAAGATATGTGTAGCCCAGATGTGCAACAGATTCAAAAGCCTGGTCCTTCTCCAGCTTCTATTCGAATAACAAAGCCTGGTCCTTCTCCAGCACATTCTAAGACTGGTTTAATTCCAGCATCATCCATTCTAAAAGTCACAGCAGTTAAACCAAATGAACAAGCAAAGATGAACAAATCACCCATTTCCTCGAATCTGTCTAAGATGAACAAGCAATTATCAAATGAAGCAAAGATTTAAGAGACTGTGCAGAAAGTTAAACCAAACAGTCAATCTGACTTTGGTTTCTATGATAATTTTCATAATTGTCATCCACAGTTTGTTTTCCACACACAACAAAGGAAATATTATCAGTGTGAAAACATAAATCATCTTGCAAATAATTTTCCTTTTGGACAAAAATCACTAAGCAAACAACGATTTCATAATTCTATTGCTCATAATAGAAAATTGTTTTTCACTCGTGAAAAATTTTCAAAACCAATGAAATCAAAGGTTGAGAATGCTAATGATGTCGAAAAAAACAAGAATTTGAAAAATGATTTAAAAGATAAAATCAAATTGAGAAGTATTAATGAAAAGACTGATGTGCTAAACAAATATAACAATCTCAAATCTTTTTGTCTAACTGCAACACAGAATGTGCTCAAGTCGTGTTTGACTTGGGTACCAAAGACTAAGTAATTCTTTTAATTATGCAGGGACAATCGCAAAAGCTTATTGAAAGCCTATGGCATGTAGACAGCGGTTGTTCAAGACATATGACTGGGAATTTATCATTACTTCAAGATGTTCAGTCATATAATGGTGGAAGAATGATTTTTGCAGGTGACAAAGGAGGACGAATTACTAAACGTGGTACAGTTACAAATGGTATCCTAAGTTTTGAGAATGTGAATTTTGTTATGGAATTAAAACATAACCTGCTAAGTGTGTCTCAAATATGTGACAAACAATATTCTACACATTTTACTAACAAAGAATGTTTAATCTTAAAACCTGGTTTTGTAATTCCTGATGAATGGGTTTTAATGAGGACTCCGAGAGACAATGATACATATCTTCTTGATATGCATTGTTCTAATTCTTTGGTAACCGCTTCTTGCTTATTATCCAAAGCCTCGGAGATGATTCCATGTTATGGCATCGTCGATTGGGACATGTAAATATTAAAAACATGAATAAACTGGTACGTGGAAATCATGTCATTGGTTTACCCAAAAAAGAATTTCAATTAAATGAACATTGTATGTCTTGTTCAAAGGGTAAACAACATAAACTTCCTCACAAACCAATGGCACACAACTCAATCGAATCAATCTTACAACTCTTACACATGGATCTATTCGTTCCAGTGAGTGTTTTAAGTTTGGGTCAAAGATCTTATTGTTTGGTTGTTACTGACGACTTTTCAAGATTTACTTGGGTGTTTTTCTTAGCATCTAAGGATGAGACTCCACATCTTTTGATTAAGTTCATCAATTTGGTGGAGAATCAGACAGATAAAAAGGTTAAATGCATCCGAAGTGACAATGGAACGGAGTTTTGCAATCAAATGTTGAATGCGTTTTGTGAATCCAAGGGAATTGCTAGACAATTCAGTGCTGCAGGCACTCCACAACAAAATGGAGTTGCAGAACGGAGAAATAGAACACTCATTGAAGTTGCTAGAACAATGATATCTGCTGCCAAATTACCACTATTCTTTTGGGCTGAAGCAGTAAACACTGCATGTTATGTTCAGAATCGTGTTCAAATAAATAAAAGATTAAATATGACTCCTTATGAAATATTTTATAAACACAACCCAAAGTCAAATATTTTAAAGCCTTTGGTTGTTGTTGTACTTTGTTACATACAACCGAATCAACCTCAAAATTTTCTAAAAAGGCTGATGAATGTTACTTTGTGGGATATGCAGCTAATAAAGTTGCATATCGTGTTTATAATAAAAGAACAAGACAAATAATTGAGTCATTTAATATTGATTGGCACGAGCTTAACATAACTGATGCAGGTTCAGCTCCTTCATGAGTTTATGATTATGAATCTTTATTCATAAATTTTAAATTTTTAAATCTTCATCTGCATATACTGATTCTCAAGCATTATCTTTGGAAAACAAAATCATTGAGGAAATTCCATCTCTTATATTTTATGATTCTGTAATTTCATCATCATCCAAGAGTATTCCTACTGCTTCTGTGCAAGTGTCTGAAAGTTCTGATTTACCAGACAATATTTCAGAACAAATCCCTACTCAGGAGTCGGAAGAATCACTGAATTCACCATTGTCTTCATCTTCTTCAGAGACTATTGATACCCCAATAGAAGTCATTCAAGTTCCATTTGAAGAATCTCCAAATGTGTCTACTGCTTCTGAAAATCACACTTCCGATGACACTTTTGAAGAAAATATTGTGTATCAGTTTAAAAACTCTGAAGAAGTAAATGCAAATGTTGAACACATCACTAACTTGGAAGATGAGATTGTTGCAGATGATATTCCTCAACTGAGAATCCATAAAACTCATCCAACTGAAGCAATCATTGGTCCATTACATGAAGGTGTAATTACTAGAAGTCGTTCAAGGGCAATCAACACATGTCTATATGCTTGCTTTCTATCACAAATAGTGCCCAAGAAGACTCAAGGAAAACAGTTGGATAGAGGCAATGCAAGATGAGTTGATGCAATTTAAGAAGCTGAATGTTTGGCATCTTGTAGAACATCCAAAGGATAAGCTTCCGATTGGAATAAAATGGATATTCAGGAATAAAATGGATATTCAGGAACAAAATGGATGAAAAAGGTGTTATAGCTCGGAATAAAGCATGTCTTGTGATGCAGGGATTCTATCAAATTGAAGGATTGGATTATGAAGAAGTGTATGCTCCAGTTGCAAGACTTGAAGCAATACGCATTTTCTTAGCATTTGCTTCATACATGAATATCAAGGTGTATCAGATGGATGTCAAAACTGCTTTCTTATACGGGGAAATGAAAGAAGAAACCTATGTTTGTCAACCTCCTGGTTTTGAAGATCCAGATCATCCTGATTATGTTTACAAGTTGGATAAGGCATTATATGGCTTACATCAAGCACCTCGTGCTTGGTATGCAACTCTGACTGAACATTTGCTTGCAAATGGTTATTCACGAGGAGCTATCGATCAAACCTTATTCATTCGTAAATCAGGCGATGACATTATTCTGGTTCAAATCTATGTCGATGATATCATTTTTGGTCTACAAATGATAGTATGTGCACGGAGTTTGAAGAAGTGATGAAGAAGAAATTCGAGATGAGCTCTCTTGCAGAAATTTCATTTTTCTTGGGTATTCAAGTTAATCAGTCTGAAACTGGTATTCTCATTCATCAAGAAAAATATGTTCAGACTATTCTTGAGAAATACAAATTTCAGGATTCCAAAGTAGCTCCAACTCCTATGTCTTCTCGTCCTACTCTCACTCCAGATCCATTAGGAGAATCAGTTGATCAACATCTGTACAGATCAATGATTGGTTCCCTAATGTATCTTACTGCAAGCAGGCCGAATATCATGTTCCCTGTTTGTCAGTGTGCCCGTTATCAAAGTGATCCAAAAGAATCACACATGAAAGCTGTCAAGCGGATTTTTAAGTATCTCAAGGGTCAACCTAAACTTGGTCTTTGGTATCCTCGAACTTCCGATTTCAATTTATTTGCTTATACTGACAGTGATTATGGTGATTGTAATTTAGACAGGAAATCGACTATAGGGGATGTTAATTTTTGGGGAACCGACTCATTTCCTGGCAGTGTAAAAAAAAAACATTGTTTCAACATCCACTACCGAAGCTGAATATGTGGCTGCATCGAGCTGTTGTTCCCAGCTTGTCTGGATTCAGCAACAACTTCTCGATTATGGTCTCAACATATATGACACACCAATTTGGTGTGACAACACGGCAGTACTGAACATCGTTAAAAATCCCATTCAACATTCCAAAACTAAACACATTGACATCCGAATCCATTTTATCCGTGATTGTTTTGATCGTAAACTTATTTATTTAAAACAAGTGTCGTCAACTGATAACATTGCTGATTTATTTACCAAGGCATTTGATCATTCTCCATTTGATTTCCTTGTGCAATCATTGGGAATGATTAACTTTGGATAAATTGATTTCTTGAATCTTCACAAAAAGATTTTTCATTTTTAGGAAATAAAATTGTAATTGTTTTCTTTTACTTTAAAAGAACAATCACAATTTTATGGGGAGAAATTAGAAAAACAAATTCTGAAAATATTTTTGGTTTTAGGGGGAGTCAAGATTAAAGAATTGTTACAAAGAAATTTTCATGATCAAATGAGAAATGATATTACAAAGTTCTAAACGAGTCTAAGTACTTTACAAAGGCTTTTATATAAAAAGACTTGGATTATGATTGATGTGTCAATAGGCTTTGCTTTCAGAAATAAAAAGATTATAATTGAGTGATTAAACTTGAATTAAAGTGATATGATTTAGTGGGGAACATATCAAGATTCTGTGACAATACCAAAAATGTTCTAACACAGACTGAGAGTTATATTCTTGTCATACTTAAGCCTGTTATTGTTTGATTCAGTGATTATCATATATAACTATGTATATATATATAAAAGAAAATATAAAAAAACATGCAAAAAGAAATAAAAAGACAAAAAGAAAATAATTGAGCAAAAAGATGCCAAAAGGCCTTATAGGATATAAGATGCCAAGAAGCACAAATCAAAAGATATGTCTCAAGACATACATACTAATCAAAAGATATGTCTCAAGACATACATACTATATGGTATATATTTTCTACTTTGAGAAAATTTTCTGATCACGGAAGGCAAAATCAAAAGATGGGGCATGTAAGTCCGGATGGCTTGTAAGTCCTAAACATCTTGAGAGGGCAGACGTAAGTCCGGATGGCTGTTAGTAAGTCCTTAAAATTGTAGAAGACTACATAAGGCTCGACAAAACAACGAACACCGGAAATGAAGATGCCAAGCGACAGATGAAGTCACGCGAGAAGCAAGACTCGCGCGAAAGGCACAATTGCGCGAAAGGACTGTCTCGCGCGAGAACTTATTGTTTTAGTATAAATATGTAATTTTCGCATTTTGTAGAAAAGTTTCCAAGTTTTATCAGTTCAGTGTTTCTCAATTTCGCTTTGTAATTGTTCTGTGCACTTTGCACAAGATTGTAATCATTTTGATTATCAATTGGAAGCTATTTGATCTATTGTTTGTATTCTTCCAATCTCAATTATATTCCGCGTTCTTGAGATTGAGATCTTGGTTAGTGTTCTTGGGAAATAACCGAGTTTTACAAAATCTAAATAAAATATGATTTTTTTATAAAGTTAATTTGGTTAATCAGTTTATTGATCCGTTTAGAATATATTTTTGGTCTTAAAATGTTTAGTAATTTATTGAGCCACTGTAAAACGTAAAGTTACTAATAGATTTATATATTTTGTTAAATACACTAACCAACATGCGGTAATTAAACCGTTAAAATAGATCTTCTAATAAAAGAAGTTCAGCTACATATATACAAAAGCGTCTCCAAAAGATGTCCATTTATATATAATAATTGTAGTGTAGCGGGTATAGTTTAGTGGTAAACGTGTGATTCGTTCTATTAACCCACATAATAGTTAAATAAGAAAAATTTTCGGATAGTACATTTCACTATCCGAATCCGAATCCGAAATTTCGGATTTAGATTTGGATATTCGTTCGGATACATGAATTCAATAGAAAAAATTGTATTATTTAATAAATTTTATAAAAAAATAAATATTTTAATTGAAAATTTTTTGGATATCTGAAGTTTTTATTAAAATATCCAAAATATCTGAAAATATCCAAAATAGTTAATTAATATTTAATATTTTTATTTTCCGATATCCGAAAATTCTCAAAATCACGATCTGATTCCGAAGCCGAATCCAAAATTTTGGATATCCAAATTTTCGGATATTCGAATTTCCGATTTTCGGATATTTTGAATTCAGTTTCGGATTTGGTTTCGGATTCGGATTCAGATATTTTTAAACACCCCTAGCCCTGAGTGGCCACTTACGTGGCAGGCTGGCACACCATCATGGCTAATCATGTATTGTAAGACTTACATTATCATCATGATCACATAAATTTGTTTAATTAAATGAGTCGTGTTTGGGTTGACAACTCAATCCATTTAATTAAGCGGGCTAAAACTAATTTACTAAGCAATGTGATACGACAAACTATTTAACTGAACAGGCAGACCCTCCAACCCGTTTACGGATCCTTTAACCCATTTATTACAACCATCCAACTCGATTAACATGCTTAGAACTTGTTAAAATCCGTCAAACGTCAACTCGTTCGACATATTTAGACAAATGGGTAAAATGCGTTCTGTTCGGTTTACATGATTTTGATTGTGTCTGGGTTAGGGTTGGTTTTATTGACACAAATAAAAATATGGTGATCGGATTGTACGATGTAACCCGCCAACACAACACGATTGACACCGTAGTTCTAACTCGAGTGTACAAATGACTAACGTGTTGCAGCCATGTGGACGTTATTTGCCATTCATCGCAGGAGACCGTTGGTTCGTGCATCCGTTTACAGTCAAGATTCCAGACAAAGATTAGAAAAATAAGTGGTAAAAGAAGCTAGAGCACAGAAATGAACAAAGAACTTGCCCAATATTTTGATATTGTAGTAATATTAAATGAGTGTTTTAACTGGTTAATATATTGATCTTCTTGGTAATAGAAAAGTGTCTAGTTTGGTAGATGTTAAATCTATAGTTTGGCACATGGCACAATAGCACATGATATGGGGACAATGTAAGGTTGTTTGTGTGTATTCCTGTCACCCATAACCAGGCAATGTTGCTTCCAATATTTAATTGATTTGTTTTTGAAATCTAGCTATTACTCTTGTCTTTCACTCATCTCAACTCTTAGATTTCAGAGATAAGAGATTCTTTAGTTTGTTAAAGGAGATGCAAAAGGGTGGGGATGATCAGCACATGGGGATGTTGGTGCATATTGCTTTTCTTTATGTTTGGAGTTACTGATTTAATTGATATTTTTTACTATTTTATTTAAGAAAACATGCATGTTGGTTAAGTTAATTTGTTTTGTCTTTGCAGTAAGATAAGAATAAAAAACAAGTGAGGGGTTGCCTGATGACTATTACTGCTTGTGTATATTTTTCAATTTACTTTACTATTATCACCCTTATGTCACAACCACTCTTCATTACAAACTATATATATCATCACTTTGGTATATTAATGTGACTACTAAAAGAGAAAATGAAGAAATTAACATCACGATTAATGTGATATACTTTTATAAGGGTGTGTTATACTTATATACTTTTATAATGTAATAAGTATGTTTATAGTTATAAGATATGTAAATATACTGTTAAGCGTTTGAAATATGCAAATCCTTAGTCATGTGCCCCTTTAGCTTGCATGTAAATTACAAAGACTTTATTACCATAACACATATTGCCATACATTTCGACATGAAAAAGCGCATGCCTTCGAGTTGGTAATTCATTTTTTGTTAGAATTTGATATATTTTTTCTACCTTCTTTTTTTTTGCCTTACTTGATATATTTTTTCTACCTTCTTTTTTTTTGTTGCCTTACTTTATATTAAAACTTCATAATTAGTATCTAAATAAAATAAAATGCACAGGAAAGTTATGATTATGCATCATAATGCCTGTTTGAATGCTA
Organism: Flaveria linearis; assembly: GCA_024085815.1. NCBI lineage: Eukaryota > Viridiplantae > Streptophyta > Magnoliopsida > Asterales > Asteraceae > Flaveria > Flaveria linearis. The sequence continues at coordinate 38,246,532 of CM044014.1, forward strand.
GCGTTAATAAAGACGCATAATATCTCTCAACATTATTTTTATCATTTGTAAAATCATTGTTACGGATAAGAAAAGTTGAGCAATACATAATCTCGTAATAATTTAGTTTTATTGTAACTAAACAGACACGTCTTATGTAGCTGGAAAAATCATAAAGACGTTCTTGTCCCTATACTATTAACAACTAGTATTTTCAAAACAATGCGACTTTAGTCGTCGCATGACACAAATGTCTTGTGAATTTCATCCAAAAAACGGGATGTTATAGTGAGAAGACCCAAAGTAATTAACATTATAAAATGTGTGTTTTTTATACCAACCTATTTTGTCAATGTTTGAACTAAAGAGATTATGTTTGGTCTTCTTCTCTCATTTGGTGAAACATGTATTTTAAACAAACGATATACGCTGTCGTTGATGCATTAATTGTTGACATTAATTGCTAGTTTTTAGGGGAATTCTGCACACGCCGCTATTTTTCTGGGGAAAACCGACTCAAACGGTCACGGTTAGGGCTCCCCGTGACCGTTCAGTCGGGTGTGAGACCTAACTATCACGGTGAGGCCTAACCGTGACAGTTAGAGCCCAGACTAATCTGGGGATCCGTTGCAATTATTGGGTATGCAATTAATGGGGAATTGGTTAAGGTTTTGGGGGCTATATGTCACGGTTTGGCCAAACCGTGACATATTGCATATATTTTCTATATTTTTTAATCATAACAATTTGTTTTTATTTTAATTTTATCACACGTTTAACCTAATCGTAACTCACAAGTTTGTGTTTTGTGTTTATTAATAATTTATTATATTACAAGTATTTATTTATTATTAATGTGACGGTTTTGTGTTTAATTTGTTTACGAGTTTGTAAAAATCGGTTGTCATTATACAGACATATTGTATATATTTTCTAAATTTGAGTAATCATACTAGTTTGTTTTTATTTTTATTTTATCATACGGTTAAACTAATCGTAACATACGAGTTTGTATTTTGTGTTTATTATTAATTTATCATATTACAAGTAACTTTTGTGTTTAATTATTTATTAAACAAGTTGGTTTTTATTTATCACATGGTTAACCTAATCGTAAAAATCAGTTGTTATCAAACATATACAATTAACATTATCAACATTACAAATATAAAACAAACAAACAAAGAAACACAACCAAACAAACACAACCAAATATACAAGCCATCATAACTGAAACTGCATATATATATATATATACAATGAGTTTTTACATACAAAAAGAAATAAAATACAAACAAAATACCTATCTAATCCGTCATCTCCGGATCACCGCCCTGACCAGACCCGCCCGCGCCAGATGGGCCAGCACCGTCATGGCCTAACCGCCTCGGTGGTTGTGACAACAACGGCGTACCGGAGGCGGCATAGTCCGCGACCATGTGCTGGATGACCCAGTCCATCATATCTTGCAGCCTCGTGCTCATATCCTCCAGCCTCGCGACCCTGGCTCACGTATCCTGAAGCATATCGATAACGTGAGCAGGCAATCGCACGGCATGGTACACGCGCTGAGGATGCTGGGGCGGGTCCTAGTCGTGCGGCGGAGGAATGGGCTGATCCTTCCCGCCACCAAGCGGCTCGTGGGCAGCCTGAACGTGGACCTCAGCCCCCGCCAACTCGGGTGGGTCCACCAACGGCTCGGGCACCCATGCCACACAAGCTCATGGTATCTACTGAGCAGGTGCCACGTGCCGTTAGGGAACCTCCGAACGATCCTCATCCCAGTGGCGGTGGTCCGGCCGGCCACGCGCACAGGAGTCGGAGGTAGCGGGAGCTGGGACATGGCATGCGCGTACCCCAAGCCCCGAGTGATCCGGGAAACGATGTTCCCGCCCGCCAACGCCCCTCGCGACTGCCTATGATAATAACTAGCAAAATAATCAGCAAGGGCATGCGTGAGGTGGCAGTGCCGGTGTGTGAGTACACAACGAAGAAAGAAAAGGTCGGCGACGTTGACCATGTCGGTCCCGCCCCACGACCAGCGATGGACGTGGCGATCAGTCGGTGAATGTATCTATACAGATGGTCTCGTATATGAGAGGACCTCGTATCACCACCGTACGGTCCATCGCCGATCGCAGGCCACCAGACCTGATCCGGGTCGTCAGCCCCGCGAATCAAGGCCGTGGTGTACATCGGCTGTCGGACCTCCACCTCCATATAGAGGCTGCTGATGACAGCGAACCGTCTAAGTGACATGCGGTGGTGGGACCCGAACAACCGGAAAGCAACCTCGCGGGCGCACGACCATCCGCTATGTCGTCCTCGTCCAGCTCCGCAAGTCCCTGCTCACGGGGAAGGAATGTGAAGGTGTAGTAGAACTCCACGATGAGCTCCAGATGGGCAGGGTCGCCCATCCGAAACAGCTGCTCCCACGGGCCGTCCTAGCCGATGATCTCAAAAAATCGGTCGCGCTCTCCAACGAGCTGTAAGAACTCCTCCGACAAGACGGTCCCCGCTGCTGGCGCTCGTCCTCTCAGGGTCCTGAACCGCTCGCACGGTGTAGTCCCCTGCTCGAACTACAGCGTGGGGCAGTCATCAATGCCGGGGATAAAAGCATCTTCGGCATCCATCTCTGCGAAAAAATACGTATTTATCATTATTTACATTGTTTATAAAATTAATGGTTGACGGTTAGTTATTATTATTATATTATTGGTATTATTATTAATATTTCTATTATTACTATATTATTATTATTATTATATTATTATTATTATTATTATTATTATTATTATTATTATTACTACTACTATTATTATTACTATTATTACTATTATTATTAATATTATTATTACTACTACTACTACTATTATTATTTCTATTATTACTATTACTATTATTATTATTATGTATACTATTATTTTTATTGGTATTATTATTACTATTACTATAATTATTATTACTATTGTTATTATTACTATTATTATTATTATTATTATTATCATTACTATTACTATTATTATTATTACTAATAATAATATTATTATTACTATTATTATTATTACGATTATTATTATTATTATTACTATTAGTATTATTACTATTATTATTATTATTATTATTATTACTACTACTACTACTACTACTATTAGTATTATTACTATTATTACTATTATTATTATTATTATTGTTATTTATTATTATTATTATTATTATTATTATTATTATTATTATTATTATTATTATTATTACTACTACTACTATTATTATTATTTCTATTATTATTATTTCTATTATTACTATTACTATTATAACTATTATTATTATTATTTATTATTATTTCTAATAATAATAATAAACCATCGACAAACTACGCTACACATACGGCAAAATCTATCAAATCTATAAGGGAAAACCTATCAAATCTATTTGGGAAAATCTATCAAATCTATGTTTACCTCTATGGTTTAAAGTTGTAAATTACGTACCGAAAACGATAATGTAGCGGCGGTGGTGGTGCGGCCGCGGCGGTGGTGCGGCGGCGGTGTTGCACCGGCGGTGGTGCAGCGGCGGTGGTGGTACGCAGATGGTGGGCAACGGCGGTGGTGGTGCGCAGATGGTGGAGCAGCGAAGATGGTGGTGCCAGATGGTGGTGAGCGGCGGTGGTGGTGAGCGGCGGTGGTGGTGAGCGGCGGTGGTGGTGAGAGATGGTGGATGAATGTGTCACGGGGAGGGCTAGCGGTGACGGTTTGGCGGCGGTGGTGGTGAAACGTTTGTGGTTCTGGTGGTGAAACGGTGTGGTGAAAGGAGGTGTGGTGAAATGGGGTGTGCGAACGGTTGAAGGTGAAACCAGTGACCACGAGGTCACGGTTTGGCCTCCACGTGACCTCTTACATACACGGTACTCGAGGGGCAGGTGCACTAATTGAGGGGAAATCAGATTCAAAAAATATCTCAAGAGGTCACGTTTTGGCCTCCACGTGACCTCTTGCTTTTATTTTTGTGTTATTATTATTATTGTTGTTATTTATTGT